>OVAF01001589.1:0-16984 GCA_900406245.1 Odontarrhena argentea | reverse complement strand
TTCAAATAAAACCAATATAAATCCCTAAAATATAAATACAAAAACCAAAATTGTAAAAAAATAGTCTTAATTAAATAGACTACCAATTTTTATTATCGCTAAATCTTCTTCAAACTGAAAGCTTATATTCAACCAGCACCACATTATGTATCAAATAAAACACATATCATTTGTTGAGATATATTAAAAGTATATTGGAACATGTAAGATAAAACAAAGAAGAAGTTGTGGTCACTTTGAGAGAATTAACAAACCATACATAATAATGTATGAAATACAAACAAATGGTTGATGAGGTTGTATTATTTGAAATACAAATGTAACAAAAGATTTGATTAGAGTGAGAGAACAATCACTACAAGATGAATTCAAAAAGCACAAAAATATACTAAAAGAGATCTAAGTGAATGAAAAATACAGCTTGTGTTCCAAGAAAAGGCACTTCATATCACCACTTGCATCAAAAGAAAAACCTATATATAAACAATTTTGTTATTCAGTTTACATAAATCCCAAAGTTTTTTGACAAAAACAAAAATAAACTGCACCCAAAGCTTTAATCACTCGACTATGTAACTTCTTTTTGATTTATATCATGATACTTGACATACCAACTGTATCAAAAGCTTTAATCTACTTGCCAAGACCAAATACCGCATAATCTTATATATTAACCGTCACTACCTACAATGAATAAGAAAGATCAAATACAAATCTCACTTGTTGTTGTATTTGGTTCGTATACATCAAAGCTTGAGAAAAACCGAAGGAGACATACAAAAATATATTTACCTTAGTAAGGGTGGCGTGTCAAAGATTTTGGGCAAGAGATTTTAGTTTACGTAAAAAGTTGAATATAAAGATTTCAATTATGGTTGGGCAAAATAGACGGAACTGAAAAACCGAACCGTACTCGACCCGAAAAAGGGGAACCGAATCCGACATGGAACGGACTAAATATCCGAATAGGTCTTTAACTCATATGCACGAAGAACCGGAACTGAACCTGAACTGAACCGATAACCGAATGGGTATCCGAAAAACAATTATATATTCCAACTATTAATTATATACAAAAACTAGATAACCCAAGCTTCAGGTCTAAAATATAAGTTAATGTAAGTATTTCACCTAAAAATTATTATACTTATAAATACTTATATTCAATTGTGTTATACAATTGAATGATTTGCACTACACTTATAAATTCGAAAATATAAGTTAATTTTCTTCCAAAATAAATGTATTATCCAAAATAACCAAAATATAAAAAGATAATTAGGTATATTTATCACAATTTAATCAAATTATATTCAAATTTATCAAAAATTTATCCATTTATGATTTTTCGGGTACCCGGAACCGAACCGAACCCGGAGAGAACCGATACGGACCCGACCCGAAAATTAGAAATACCTGAATGGATCCTAAATCTCTATAACCGAAAACCCGAAATCCGAATGGAACTGATCCGACCCCGACCCGAATACCTATACACCCACCCCTAATTTCTATCTAGGGTTTTCAAAGTAGTGTGGGCTGTTGTAAACAATAATATACAGTAGGGTTTGTTTCTCGAGTTTTTTTCAGTAAGTTGATTGTAGAGAAATCAAAATNACCCGAAATCCGAATGGAACTGATCCGACCCCGACCCGAATACCTATACACCCACCCCGAATTTCTATCTAGGGTTTTCAAAGTAGTCTGGGCTGTTGTAAACAATAATATACAGTAGGGTTTGTTTCTCGAGTTTTTTTCAGTAAGTTGATTGTAGAGAAATCAAAATAGACTTTTGATGACATGGAATAATAACCAATCAAATTAAAAGAATATCATAAAAAAAGGAAAAAAATTCTAGATTGAATTCCTCATAGAGCGGTAAACTATAAAAGTTTTAAAAATAATTTGGGCTTTTGTATACAATAATATATAGTTGGGTTTAATGAGTTTTGTTTCGTAAATGGATCGTAGAGAAATTAAAATGGGTTTTTAATGACATGGAATAATAATCAATCAAATTAAAAGAATATCATAACAAAAAGGGAAAAAAATGCTAAAATCTCTCAGAGATGGCAGGACAATGTACCTCGCAATTGTATATAAAGATAGAGATGTGTTGAGCGTATCTCATAATTACTAGCTAAAAATGTAAAATCGAGTGAAAGAAGTAACATTTGGTGATGACATGACATTTTGAGCATAATTTTTTTAAAAAAAATTGAGATTATAACATCTGATAACATCTTAAGATTCTTAACTGTGCATAGGGGCCAGGTGCATTAAAAGCCCAGATCGCAAAAGGGATAAACCCAAAGTTCCTTTCCTCTCTACAAATCCTAAGAATCAAATCCCTTTCCCTATACCCCTTACCCCTGGTGCTGTCTTTGTTTTATTCTCATTCCTCTCTTCATGTTTGATCTCTCTCCTACTCCATCGCCATCGTTATCGCCATGGGAGCTCAGAAGAGCATCCACGCTGGCAGAGGTCACTCTTTCTTCTAAACCCATCTCGATTCTTCTCATTTGTGTTTTTGGGTCTAATGGATTTTGATTAACCCCAACAAATGGACGTCTGTTTCTACGACTTGAAGATATTGTTGATACATTGGGTTTTTGTACAATGAAACACCATCATTTGAGATAATAAGTCTTTGTGTTTTTGTTAATTGCAGCCAAGATTGATGTTAATGTGGATTTCACTCACAAGCTTTGTACTTCCTTAATGTTTCCTGCTTTCAGGTTTGCTCTCTATCATCCATTCTTCAAATTTCCCACTCCTACAATTGCAACCATCGTCTGTTTTTTTNAGCTTTGTACTTCCTTAATGTTTCCTGCTTTCAGGTTTGCTCTCTATCATCCATTCTTGAAATTTCCCACTCAATACAATTGTAACCACCGTCTGGGTTTTTTAAAATCAATTTTGCTGCTCTTTGTACAGGGACTCTAGCAGTCCTTTCTCTCTAGTGATTGGCAGCCTCTGTATCAAACATCCAAATTTGTTTGGAGGAAGCGAGAAGCTTGACGTATCATGGGATAAAGGGCTCTATGATTCCAATGTACTAGTTGCTTTTAGAAGACCTAGACCTGAATGGCGTCCGCAGCAGTGCTTCTTCATACAGGTTCCTATAAAACACGATTAATCTCGACCCACCAAATCTGTGCTATGTTAATAGTTTCTATATCTGGCACAGCATTCTCTTTCCCCCGAGATAGGGGTCCACGGAACTCCAGTTGACAATTTCTCTCGCTCGGGGAGTGGAGGTGTTAATCTCTCTAAATTGGCTGTTGGCTTAGACTTAAGTGAACCAGCGAGTTCAAAGTGGAGCAGCACCACCAGTGTAAAGTTTGAGGTACCCACCCACACAGTTCCTTCTTCAGCCATTTAAGAACATGACTCACTGCTGTTTTACGTCTAGATAAAATAGTAACCTTTTCCTCTGGTGTAGCATGTTCGTCCAATTAATGATGACGGTCGCCCAATAACAAGAGATCAGGATGGATTTTCTATAACTTGCAGGTGATATTAGATATCTCTTGTCTGAATTGCATCCTTAAATTCTAGCATAAATCTGATATTTACATCGCGTGGAAATCTCTGCTATGCAGTGGAAATACCCATGATAGTATGGTAGTTTTAAAGCAAGAATCCCGGTTTGCAAAGGCTACCGACCAAGGTCTTTCTCATGTAAGAAATTCCATATTGCTGTTTATATTCTATGCAAAACGCATAGTCATTTTGCATAGGACAAGGTATTTCGGTTGTGTCCAAGGTATTTTCTTCTCTCATACTGGTTTCTTGCTTTAACAGTTCAGTATGCAAATAGAACAAGGTATTCCGGTTGTGTCCAAGTGGCTTATCTTCAATCGTTTCAAATTTATCGCATCAAAAGGTGTAAGATTGGGACCGGCCTTTCTGTTAGCAAGGTACTGACAGGAATTTACGTTCTATGTCTATACATTTACTAGTAGAAGATGGTATCCGAGTTTTGCCATGATTCTTATCTCTTTTGTGGCAGCCTGACAGGGGGTTCAATTGTAGGGGACATGGCTCCTTATCAAGCATTTGCCATTGGTGGGCTAGGCAGTGTTCGAGGATATGGTGAGGGCGCTATTGGATCTGGGCGGTCATGCCTTGTTGCTAATACAGAATTGTCCTTGCCTTTGGTACGTGGAGTTGTTACCTGACTTGGTCTTAAGAACCTTCCTCTTCTAGCGTTAACTGAGCTTGGTTCCTTTTTGTTTACAGAACAACATGACAGAAGGGACCATGTTCTTGGATTGTGGAACAGACCTAGGCTCAAGCCGCCTTGTCCCCGGTAAGCTCACTGCTCCAAACAAGAACCTTAAAGAAGTTACTTGGACAAAGATTTGACTAAGCTGTTGCGGGATTGGTTCTAGGAAATCCTTCTTTGAGACTGGGGAAGCCCGGGTTTGGGTATGGATTCGGGTATGGACTAAGGTTCAAGTCTCCATTGGGCCACCTTCAAGTTGACTATGCCATAAATGCTTTCAACCAGAAGACTCTCTACTTTGGGGTTACCAACCTTGCTTCATCAACATAGCAGAATAGAAAAAAGCAATTAAGAAAAGCACATATTCAGTGTCTTGATTCAAGGATATAGTTGTGTTTGTGGTGGGACCAGAATCTCCCCTTGATGAGCTAAACATAGCCCAAGGAGGCGCTGTTACAAAATTGACAGGGATCTTGAGAGGAAAGTTTTGTCATAGGAATCATGTAATTGATATCACAGGTGTAAAGAGGTTCAGTGTTTGGTACATGCAGCTGCGGGTTTCATGGACAAGAGTCCACAAATTTGATTTGATGGATTGGAAAATAAATGCACAGGGCTTTTGAAACATGTACAGAGTTAAAGCTTAAAGTTGCAGAACAGTATCAATTTAGATTAGATAACCAAATTTAGTAGGATGGCTTATTGGATACTTAATGTTCTTGAGTATTCAAGAAAAGGGCATTTCAGGTCTCTAATCCTTTGGTTTGTTCGGTTTAAGAAGATTACTATAGAACCAGAACCAATATATTGCCCATAAGTTCAAGAAAATTTGGTATGGTTCGGTTCAATTTGTAGACAAATAAATGTATGGACATGAAACTTATCAAAAATAATATTTAGGAAATGGTTTTGCAATTGAATTAAATTAACGTAGCCATACTTAAAACTCTAGAAATAAATGGCCCAGGTAAACAAGATTTGCCCGAAATAGGGACACTCCATAGCCATTTACATTACAGAAATAGAAAGCTAGCTAGGTGCTCTGAAAGAGTTACAGAAGCTCAGAAGAAATTGTTGAACTGATTAGCAAGCGAGCTCTTGAGGTTTGAAAAGAGACCATAAAGAGAATACTGCCTAAGGTTCTGGACTTCATACCATGAATTGAGAACCGCCATGTGTTTGTCAGTGCCCGAAAAGGCTAGCTGAATCCCAAGACTGCAGTCCACTGTACCTCCCCGGGATTTGCAGGAGGGTGTTCTGATTGCACAGTCTTGGTTGTTGAGGCACACAAAGTTGGGGTTGCCCTTGCAAGAAGCACACCCATCTCTCTTCCAGTAGAGGTTTTGAAGCCTACCTTTTTGGAACTCCATCACCTTAAAACCGTGCCATCAAGAATCAGAATCAGAATCAGGTATTGGGTAACATTATGCTTAGGCTTACCAAAGTGAAACTGGTGACGATGAAGGTGGTGTTGGCAATGAAAGCTGGAGGAGACCTTGCAGCGTATTTCCGACCAGCAAATGCCACCATATATCCACCATAGTTGTCCTGAAAATGTATTAAGCTATAGCAATGGTTGATGAAATCTAATTATGCATCCATTTCGGAAGAAGATTCTTACAGGGAAGAAAGCGGAAGTGTTGACAGAGAGAAGAGAGATCTCGTCGACTTTAGGGCGGAAGAGAGAGAGCTGAGAGTTCATGGCGGCGAGGCCAAGGCGACGGTCACAGGGAGAGAGTAGAAGCGTCTGATTAACGAAGAAAGATGGCCGCGAAGAGAATGCGATTCCGAATGTGAATCCGTCGGATCTCTGGATCCTTGTGTCGGAGCACGGCGAGTATACATGATTGGTGTTTTCTCCAACGGCGACGGTTAGAACCACGACGGCGGAGACGACGAGGAGTGTTAGGGTTTTGGAACCGCACATTTTTTTGGGGATTTTGAAAAGAGAGAAGTGTGTCTGTGGCTTTCACGTTCAACCTCGTCGTTTTTGTACACACTTCATCACACACTTCGACTGAGCATAATTCCAAAAAAAGTCACTCTTTTTCAGTCTTTCCCTCAAATTTATTGATTTCAATTTCTATCGCTAAATAAAGGGTCGGTTTTGTGCGGAACAAAGGTTATTAAATTGGGTCCACAATTCACGGGTCTAAAAAATCCATTATAAAAATTGACGCGTGGTCCATCAAGATAACATTAAAAAAAATGGTTACAATCCATTTAGGAACCGTTTAGCAAACAAATTAAACCGCAAGGTGTACATGTAGTGTGTTTAACCCGTCTATTGTTCTACGGGAAAAAAAAATGTAATCAAACGGCATTGTTAATTTAAGACTAGGGATTTGAGATTGGTTGATTTCAGATTGGGGATTTGAGATCATGGATTTAATTATGGAAGGATTTGGTTGTGTTACGGGTTGTGAGATTAAGAGTCGATTTTGATTTATGGATTTGAGATAGAGTTACCATCGACTTCCATTCTTAGCCTCATATTTCAATGTTGATGGCTCAGAGAAACTACAACCTATCGATATTTCCTTAGGCTACGCTTTGTTTTCCTTTAATCATGTGTTCATCATTTATTATGTTTGAGTAATTCTCTTGTTAGATTTAGAGTAGACTAAAGGGTTTTTTCGCATTATGTATTTGCTATGTATGCTATGCTAAGTTCTGAACTGATCACTTATGAATTAGATCTAAGATTTTCTGCTATATGCACACTACATTAATGGTAGATATATGAAATGTTCTAGATACGAGTAATATCTTCTCGCAAAACACCATTTAGTTTAGGATATTGTGTGAACAACTAGTCCGTTAGAAAACTGTTGACTTGATCCCTGTAGGTTATCGCAAATCACTCTTTGGTCTCCTAGGGATTCGTTGTAGACAACTGATGTGGCACACCCGTGGTCTGTTTTACAAGAGCTAAGTTTGAGAATTGGTAATTCCAGGATACTATCGGTCAACGCTAATCTGACAAGGTGTCGATCGACACTCTCATAGTGTCAGTCGATGCTGATTTTTTCTATTACCCAGTACGCTTGATAGCTGCCTGAAATCCTGACATTCGTTTTATATTGAATCAGTACTCATCTTGCTTTGTTTGCTTGCTTATTTACTTTGATTTCATTTAGATTTAGTTCAATTGCATTTAGTTGTGATTACCATTGGTCTTTGTGGATCGACCATTTACTACACTACAACTTCATAGTTGACAGTGTGTATTGGTTTATAAACTCATTGGAGAGTACGCTTAAACATCATGTTATCAGTACACACGAAAATCTCGATATCACTAAGATTCTAGTAACGAACAAAAGATGTTGAGGTCGAGGAACAACAGTCAAAGTATAAAATGCTATTGAAGGTACTGATATGCTTCCCATCGCCGTCTTGATATACAATGTACACAATAGAGAGGTGTAAGAAAACAACGTGTAACTATAAAGCTAAGTAGAAGAAAACAATGCTTTGAAAATTTTGAAACATACAGGCTGAGTACAACTTAAGTTCAGAAAATGAATGCAAAGTTTCGAAAACTCAAAATCGTGTTTTGTAACAATATTGCACTTCGTTTGACAATAACCGATTTACGAACGTTTTCGATCCGAGATGGATTTATAAAATTGAAAAGGCAACGATTGTTTGGGATCTCGTGGTGAACAATATTGGTCTATTATCCGAGGCCTTGTGGTCAATGGGTAAGGAGACGGGCTTGAGATACAATATGTTATAATTTTGATCTGCATGCTATGTGAAACAAACACACATTGCTTTGGACACCTACCTAGATATGGGTCCTTGCTTTCGGCCATTTGCATACCCTGAGAGAGGGTCTATCCATGGGCTGCACCCTAGGGATTAGTCTGAGTCCCTCCATAGGCCTAGGATTACCCTGAGTTATATATATATGAAAAATTGATTTATTTTCGGGTGCAATAAACCATCAAAATCGAGTTTTTGTTGAAATTCAGACTTTTGAAATTCTCTGCAAAGTCTCTAGGAAGAATCCAAACTTGCCAAATTTAATGAGACATATTTTTTATTGGATATTAGTGTACCATTTCTCAAACATGTAGTGAATTGGTTGATACACCCAAAATTCTCTAAACACAATAACAATCTATTTCATATCTTTTTTTTTTTAGATTTAGTGGTTTCAGTATGGCTTTAAATATTTGTTTTATCATCTTTCATTTTCTTGCGTGCGTGTATAATTAGATTAATTAAATTTGAAATTGTTGCTCTTAGGATATGGGCGCTAGATCCTCTGGTGAATTTTCGCTACTCTTGAGGTTATTGGATCATAAGTTATGATTGCGCTAGATCATCAGGAAAGATGTCTAGACGTAGTTTATCACTGGATTGTGTTACTCGGTGAAATTCTACCTATTTGATGTTAACTGCTGTAATTAAGCTAATGTTAGCTTTTGACAAGATGTTGCATGAGGAAAAGTTGTACAATGACTATTTTCCTAAAAGGGAGGAGAATGGAGATGAACGGGTTGGGCCTCCAACTACTTCTGATTGAAATGAAGTGCAGAGGCTCATGAAATTTCTCAAACTCTTCTTCAACTGTACCTTGGCATTTTCAGCTTCTAAGACGGTAACTTCTTCACTTTGCTACAATGAGGTTGTTACGATTGAAAGAAATGTGATCTTGCTAAGTCACAATGCTGATTTAGAAGTTAGGGCGGAAGCAACATGTATGCGTGAAAAGTTCGAAAAGTATTGGGATGGACTTATCAACATGAATCCTCTTGTGATCATTGGTAGTGTGTTCGATCCAAGGAACAAAATGCATTTTGTTTCCCTTTACTTTGACAAGCTCTATGGTAAAGATAGTGTAGAAAGTAATTATCCTAAAGCATCTATAAAGAGTGTAATGCGTCAGTTATGTGAAGAGTATGCGCTGCTGCTAGACACACGGTCTCCAGGTGATAGTGGTGTAACCTAAAGTGGCCACAGAGAATGTGATAAAAATAGCTTAGGGCTAGGTTATGATGTTTTATCTTGGTGGAAGCGCAACAGTCACAAATACCCTATATGATCAGAGCTAGCTAAGGATGTGTTTGTTGTCCAAGTCTCTTATGTTGCTTCAAAGTCGGCTTTTAGTACTACTGGTAGAGTATTGGATCCTTTTAGAAGTTTTTTATCACCTTACATGCTTGAGGCTTTGATATGTCTACAACATTGGTTAATGCAATCCAAGTTGAAACGCAATTCCCATCAATTATGCAAATGTTGAACGAACTTGATTATCAGGTTTCACTTGATGATTCGATAATTACTGAGAAATGATATGAATTTGGTCTCAGAGTTGCAGTGGGCAGTAAATGTATCTTTATGTTTTCTAAGACTTAGATATGAACTCATTTTTCTAAGAATTTAACAATCCAATTGTTTTTTAAGACAGATTAGTTCATTAGTCTGTGCCTCACAAATTATGCTAGATATTTAAGACTCTATATGTTAAAATTTGTAGGAAAATATGCTCATGGTTGCTACAGTCTTCAGTTTCAATGCCTCAGAAGAAGTTTCAAGTAATTCCTTCTATTTAAGAATCACTTTATATGTTTGATTACTTTATGAATCTTCTCTTTTTTATGATTTTTGGTTTTGGCCAAAGGGTAGGCTTCGTATGCAAGNTTTGAAATTGTTGCTCTTAGGATATGGGCGCTAGATCCTCTGGTGAATTTTCGCTACTTTTGAGGTTATTGGATCATAAGTTATGATTGCTCTAGATCATCAGGAAAGATGTCTAGAGGTAGTTTATCACTGGATTGCGCTACTCGGTGAAATTCTACCTATTTGATGTTAATTGCTGTAATTAAGCTAAGGTTAGCTTTTGACAAGATGTCGCATGAGGAAAAATTGTACAATGACTATTTTCCTAAAAGGAAGGAGAATGGAGATGAACGGGTTGGGCCTCCAACTACTTCTAATTGAAATGAAGTGCAGAGGCTCATGAAATTTCTCAAACTATACATTGGCATTTTCAGCTTCTAAGACGATTGAAAGAAATGTGATCTTGCTAAGTCACAATGTTGATTTAGAAGTTAGGGCGGAAGCAACATGTATGCGTGAAAAGTTCGAAAACTATTGGGATGAACTTATCAACATGAATCCTCTTGTGATCATTGGTAGTGTGTTCGATCCAAGGAACAAAATGCAGTTTGTTTCCCTTTACTTTGACAAGCTCTATGGTAAGATAGTGTAGAAAGATATCATCTTAAAGCATCTATAAGGAGTGTAATGCGTCAGTTATGTGAAGAGTATGCGCTACTGCTAGACACACGGTCTCCAGGTGATAGTGGTGTGACCTAAAGTGGCCACGGAGAATGTGATAAAAATAGCTTAGGGCTAGGTTATGATGTTTTATCTTGGTGGAAGCGCAACAGTCACAAATACCCTGTATGATCAAAGCTAGCTAAAGATGTGTTTGTTGTCCAAGTCTCTTATGTTGCTTCAGAGTCGGCTTTTGGTACTAGTGGTAGAGTATTGGATCCTTTTAGAAGTTGTTTATCACCTTACATGCTCGAGGCTTTGATATGTCTACAACATTGGTTAATGCAATCCAAGTTGAAACGCAATTCCCAATAATTACGCAAATGTTGAACGAACTTGATTATCAAGAGTCACTTGATGATTCGATAATTACTGAGAAATGATATGAATTTGGTCTCAAAGTTGCAGTGGGCAGTAAATGTATCTTTATGTTTTCTAAGACTTAGATATGAACTCATTTTTCTAAGAATTTAACAATCCAATTGTTTTTTTTAAGACAGATTAGTTCATTAGTCTGTACCTCACAAATTATGCTAGATATTTAAGACTCTATTTGTTAAAATTTGCAGGAAAATATGCTCATGGTTGCTACAGTCTTCAGTTTCAATGCTTCAGAAGAAGTTTCAAGTAATTCCCTCTATTTAAGAATCACTTTATATGTTTGATTACTTTATGAATCTTCTCTTTTTTCTGATTTTTGGTTTTGGCCAAAAGGTAGGCTTCGTATGCAATTATGCCTCTTTGTGATCGCATTGTGTCACTAGAATTTTTCTGTGATTGTGAACACTAGATCACACCGTCTCTTTTAACTTAATATCTATGACTTTGTTGTTGATGTTTTTAATATAAGGATTTACGTTAATTGTTAGTGATTACAAGAGAAGTAAGAGAAATAAGAGAAGTTAAGGTCTGCTTTGATAATGGGATAATGTCTTAAGTCTTGTCTTAACTTAACTCTTGGTTTTTTTTTTTCTCCTTCGTCGTTTGGTTTGTACTCTATGCATTGATTGTGTTGAAAGATTCAAAGGGTGAAGTTAAAACTGATAGGGAGGTTTATTAGCTTTTCCTAATCGGATAACCGAATCGAACCAAAATAACTAAACCAAATCGAAATAACCGAATCAAACCGATATAATTTGAATAAACCAAATAAAATTTGATACTTTGGTTCTATTCGGTTATTAGATTAGAAACCAAAAAACCCGATAACCGAACCGAACCGAACCATACCAAATTTTGGTTCGGTTACTTTTGGAATGCATTCTCTAACCTAAATAACTGAAAAGCCGCAAAACCGATCCGAAATAACTGAAATCGCACCCCTAATCATAACCATGTCAATATTCTGTTTCAAGGTGCTTGTGTCGATAGATTTGAACAATGGATTTGCCTTGTCATTGTGATGCTGAAGTTTTAAACTCTGGAGCAAAGTTGTAGGGGAGTGACATAAGCTTTGTTAAGAAGTGATTCATCAAAATCTATCGGATTGAACTAGGGCCGTACTCTGAATGGGAGACTGAAAAAACGAATGGGCCAGATAGTTAAAGGCCCAATAGAGAGATGGTAAACTGGTTAGAGGTATGATCCGATATCCCCCAGTTGTTGAGGCAAATCCATGGCCACTCGACCTCTCATCTCTCTGCAACTTCTATCATCTTCTTCCTTAAAATCCAACCCGCCGCTACTTTTCCTTCCGAAACCCGAACTCAGAACCCACAACAAGTGGCCCAGGACGACGACAAGTGTTCACTGCTCGGCTAATCTCGTCATCCACCCTTCCGTTCTCTTCCTTGGCGGCTTCGATGGCGGTGGATTCGTCGATACTCAGACCTTCATTGTCACCGTTAGTCTCGTCCTCGCCATTGCGTTATCTCTCTTCCTCGGCTTCAAGGTTCTCCCCATTTTATCATATTTTTCTGCTTGGGGGGGGATTCATCTTAAAAAAGTCTTATTGATTCTTTCAGGGAGACCCAGTTCCTTGTGAGAGGTGTGGTGGAAACGGTGAGAGCTTTCATCTGTATTGACCAGACAAAACTTGTCTGTATGTTCTAATCTTGTTTATGGGTTTGCAATAAATAGGCGGAACGAAATGTGTTTTCTGCCAACAAGGGAAAATGAAAGTGGAATCGGGCATGGTTGACTGCAAAGTCTGCAAAGGTTCAGGTACTTTACTAATCCCATTTCCTCAAATCCCTTCACTTCACTGCCTGCACACATCAATATGGGTTTTGCTCTCTTGTATCCTAGGTCTAATTTTCTGCAAGAAGTGTGGAGGTTCTGGATATTCTCGCCGTTTATAATACTAAAGTCTTACTGTTTTATATCAAACACCGATCAAATCTTTCCGACTATATATTCTAACTTTTTATACTTAAGTACAACAAATTCGTGGACAACACTTCTTCTTCAAGTGTCGCTCAAAGTTTTAAGGCCAGCTAGCACATTTCTCTCTGGTTCATTCTAGTCTCTTACCTTTATGTACCTTCTGCTCCATTCCACTCTCTTACTTTTATCTCACACATGAACTTCAACTCAACTCAACATCTATTTCTGTACAACCTCTGTAAAATAATAATGAATTAATAAAGTATCACTATAAAATTGGGTTAATGTACAAATTGATTATTAACTATTAAATTTTCCAAGCTACTATGTAAAATATGGTCTTAGTAATAACATAAATAAAAATGACGTAAACTTGTATATATATATATATAAGATCATATATAAAATTGCTTGTGCTGTATTTTTTTGTTTCTTTCTTCTTGAATGGAGACCATTTTAGTCTACTTATTGACTCAAAAAAGTTTCTATTGTTGTCTTCCTAATACACATAATTTATTTTTGAAAAAATTTCAACACAAGATGATTGATTCTTTCAACACAGGATAATAAACGTTTTATTTTATTTGAGTCATTAATTAATGTACTCGAATTTTGTAATAACCTTATTGATTTACATCCCCTAAACATTTTAAGAGAAATGATTTTTCAAATAAATGATGACTCAATGGTGATTCAATGCTGACATTGCTTAAATAAATGTGACATGGCTAATCCATTGATTCTTATTGGTTTTTCACTAATCAACATTCTCTTATTACTAAAACAATATTAATACACGAATTATTAAAATATCTTTAAAAAAAATTGTATATCTTCTTATCAATCAAAGATACTGTATATTTCTTAAATTTAGCTAACTCATTTATCCAATATACCAAAAAATATAAATATGCAGCTAATTGCTAAAATACTATTAATACACAAATTGTTAAAATATACTTTTTTAAAAAAATTGCATATTTTTCTATCAATCAAAGATATTGTGTATTCCTTATATTTAGCTAACTCATTTATCCAATATATCAAAATTATAAATATTCGGCTAATGCTAAAAATTTATACAATGATGCTTTTACCACTCTCTTATAAATATTTTTTATGTCGGCTAAATATTCCTAATATCAAGAGATCTCTATCTAATATTCCTAGTTTTCACATGTTTACATTTATATCAAACCATTAGTTTGTTGCTTTATCAAATATAAAATTATACAAATTCGTTTCACTTTCAATATATTCAAATTTATATACATACAAATTAAGAGATTAATAAACAAAATAAAACTTTATTTATTAGCGTACCATGCGGAGAATCATTTAGTACAATTTCACCATGTACTATAGTCATTCAAACTAATTAAGATGCCCTATATTTTTACCTATATATTTTTACGTCTATGTATATCATCATGAACTATTATTTCTCATTAAATTACATCACCAACTTTATTTCATTTCTCCGAATAGCCAAATGAAATTGAACCAACTGCTAAACCGAATAATTAGCGTTCTTAAATGGTGATTAATAATTATCTAATTTTCTTTCAAAAATTAAAACAAAAATTAATTAAGATCTGAGAGTAAATTGTTAATCGAGCCCATATATACCCGTAATTAAATAATAAACCCCAAATTTAAAATACAAAACCTTATATCTTTACACCAAAAATTGATTTTGGGAAAAATACAAATTAGGGTTCGTGAGCATTCAAGAGTTGAGGTGAAACCAGAGAAATTGTAGGAAAGATTGAAACATAAGCGAGTTGATTCTCAAGAACGAGTCAGTCTTCTTCAGGGTGCTTCAAGCCAAAAGACCATGAGAGTACCAATTTATGGTGTTTCAACTAAATGTGGTGTGGAGAAAGTGTTGTTACTTTAACATCTACAGTAAAGATAGCTCTTACTGAATATTCTACTAATGTGGAATCGTAATGTAAGTTTGTTTGATTGATAGAAAATTAGAATTATCATGGAATAATAATATTAATTTTTAATTGATTTAGAGGGAAAAAAGTATCATTCGTAATTTATAATGATTATGAATTGTTTGAGGAAATTAAAATATTTAATGCAGAGCATGAGAGACTTCGTGAAGATAATCCACATGTTTAGAAAATCATGGTGGAGAATACCGAGCTCTAAAATATAATGATTGAGAATGTAAGGTACCTAATACGATCCTGCCTAGCACCAAGCTAGGAGCTATGGAGGTTATGGAACAGCTTGTACCCGAGAAATTTGTACCCGAGGAAGCTATGGAGGTTCTACATGTACCTACGGGTCCTATGACTCGGTCCAAGACCAAACAATTCAATCAAGCTATTGGACTACTCTTATCCAAGCTTGCGGACCAACTTCACTTGGAGCCTAATCAAACCACGATGGTTTTGATCCAAGCCGAGGAAGCTTGATAAAGGGAGGTGAGTGAGCTTATACTTTTTTGTCTTTCCTTAGTTTTGTCCCAATGAGTTTTCTAAGGGAGATTTTAATGTGGTAAGATCACCCACTCGATCATTTGCCCCTTTATTAAACCCATCCAAACCACCTAAACTCGGATGAAATTTGGACCAACATTTTAATTTTACGTTTGATACTTTTATTATTCAAACTTAACTTTTAATGTTTGTCTTTCCCAAAGAGTTGCATGTTTTAGACTCTTTGTATCCCTTTTAATGTTTGTGTTCCCCAAAGAATCGCATGTTTAGANCGTTTGATACTTTTATTATTCAAACTTAACTTTTAATGTTTGTCTTTCCCAAAGAGTTGCATGTTTAGACTCTTTGTATCCCTTTTAATGTTTGTGTTCCCCAAAGAATCGCATGTTTAGACTATTTGTCGCACTAACAACGTCGTTGCCGACAGTGTAGCGAAAAATGCTCTGGTTTCTTTGAATCTTGAACTCGCTACGGCTGTTTAAGTTTAATGGAAATTTGGTTAGCTCAAAAAAAAAGAAAAAAAAAGACTATTTGTATCCCTTTAAGTTCATCCTAATAAAAATCATCAAATCTTGAAACGATAAATCTTCTTATCAGAGCTCGTGAGTTTATCAAGTTCTTTTATTTTCCATTATGTGAGTTTACCAAAATAGGAACCAAGCTGATAGTTCTTAAGAATCGTCATATCCTTAGAAAATATCTTCCTGTCCATTTACTAAAAATCCAAACTATATGTTTGTATTCATCGGTAGTGTTTGGCAAAAACGTTTAAGAGGAAGTGAAAGTGACCCTTAAGAATCTATTCTTATTCTAAAGGAAGGAATACCTTAGAATCCCAAAAATTTTAGAAGACTCTAAAAGTAAGGTTTTAGATTATGTTAATAAAAGCTTCATGGTAGAGTGAATGATTGGTCGCCAAAGCTCTTGTCTAAGGGGGTAAAGATAGTTTAATAAAATCAGTGGCTTTTACCTTATCGAATCAAGTCATGACATGCTTTAAACTTTCCCTGGTGTTAACCAATAAGTTACCTTATCGAATCAAGTCATGACATGCTTTAAACTTTTCCCGGTGTTAACGAATAAGTTAACTAGTCTATTTCGAATTTCAGGTAGACTTCCAATGGAAACCGCAATATCCAGTGGTCAACATGAAATAATTTTTTTTTTATAGAAAAAATGAGGGAGAATTTGGTTTTCGTTCCTAACTGCAATACATCTTTTCTGATAAAACCATTAAACTAGGTTCCCAAATATATTGATCTTCCATCATTTGACACTGTCTTTGGGCTAAACTTTATCCCGACTTCACCGTTTTGGACGTGGAAAATACCATATAAATTTATCTTGGTATGATTAAGGTCTAAACAATAAACCTCATACTAAGCCAAGATCATATGGCTAGCTGGTGTAAAAGTGGAACATTATGGTCTCTTCGATCATGGTTAAATAATTGATGAAGTGTTAAATCTGGATACCACTCCCTACTTAACCCCTCGTAGGATGAGGTGTCTCATCTGAAATCCATGAATTGTCCCAAACATAATGGATATTCCGTTCCCCATTTGCACCGACTTCCTTTAAATAATTTTCCCAAAATAAAACTCGACAAACCAAAAAAATAGAATAAGCCTTCTTAGTAGTCAGGGGATGTGTATTTCAATAATACCTTCATTTCAGC
>OVAF01001588.1:0-20706 GCA_900406245.1 Odontarrhena argentea | reverse complement strand
AAAAATATTGCGGAATGGTGTTTTTCTGCGATTCCGCAGTTACCAATCAAAGCCATAATTACCATTTCCCAAACGTTTTATTTTTGTTTATTATATTTATAAATATATATACACATATATATACACATTTTCTAAGCATTTTTAAAATGTCATTTCCTGTATATTTGTTTTGCTTATACGTATCCAATTCCGTTTTCATGTAACACATAGAATATCACATAGTTATGGATTTCTATTTTACTAACTATAAAATTTGTAATTATTACATACAATAAAATGATTTAGAAGGAAAAATTTCCATTTGATATAAAACTAGGAGGCTCCCGCGCTAAAGCGCGGGAAATATGATTTCCAAAATCAACCAAACATATTCATATTACATGAAGTATTAGCAAAAAAAAAAAATGGTATAACATATCAACCCGCTAGAACATAAAAATTATATCACCTCTAGAACATAAAAATTAAAATTGACGGAAAAAACCATAAAAAAATAAATTTAAACCGCTAAAAAAAATATTCAATTGAAAGAAAAACTCAAAGGTTTTGTGTAAACATTAAAAATTTACTCTTTGTTCTTAAAAGATTGGTTAAACATAAGTCATCTAAAATATGTTGAAAGACGAATATCCAAACCAGATTAAGCACATTAAGCATTCATGTTTTTAAATATCCCAAAAAATCTTCCTACCTCTAATAAACCTTAAACCCATAAAATTTAAACCTTAAATCCTAACAATTATAGTCACTGAACTGAAAGAAATTAGTGATACTTACCCCAATTTTGTGTGGAACATGATATTCATTATATAGAACATATTTGAAGGCAAATGACTAAAGCTTTGGAGAATCAATACGAACATAAGTAGTTATTCACAAGTAGTATATTCTCAAATGCTTCATCTTTTTAGCTTTTCATTCAGCCTTGAAAGCCAAAAACTCTTTGTTCTTTCTCACAAAGACAAACTAAAGGAATGTTTATCTTCCTTTTGGATTTTTATCTTCGACAAAGTTCAAGTTGATGATTTCGCTCTCTCTTATTCAAAACACATTGCTTTGCAAATGCACATAAGAATATAGTATTTCCACGCCAAAATGACTATAACCAAAGTTAAACGATTAAGTTCAAAAAATTTGATATTGAAAAGTGGATACCGTGCCAGCTCGTCGCATTTTCCAACGCAAATGACCAGTTTAATATTTTTTTTACATTATAATTCTGTTATTTGGTAATACACCTGGTTCAGCCTGATAGTGGTCGTCTGAGACATTATAATTTTTTCATTGTCTAAAAATGAAACACTGAGTGTTATAGCTATAGCCTATCTCCCATTAAATGTAAGCAGTTTTACATAACCTGAAATTTTTTACACGAATTCACCAATATTTATGGCACAAATTAATAGCTGTTAAACACTTAAGACAACAACAATAGAAAACAAAAGTTTATTCTTCTCCTTTTCCAAACTGAACGTACATATATTAATATTTAACAAAGCACCTCTCGAAAATATTAAACATTGTAAATAACGAAATCACTTTACCAATTATACATTTAAAAAAAATTTCCAAGCCCACTATCGATCGAGCTAGTTTATTAATTTTGATGAACATGCATGTTTGATAACTTTCATGCATTATCTGAACTGCTAACTTAATTTCATGTTTACTGTGCTCACTCAAGAATCAGTCACTTTTTTGCAATGAAAAAAGAGTGAGAATAATTGGCTTGGCTTTATGAATATGTATCGCGGATGAATATAATGTGTAACCAAAGCACTCTAACACAAGGTAACCTACACACACCAAATTTCAAACGACTGAAGAAAGAATATAAAAAAATAACATAATTTTTCTCTAACATAAGTGGCTAGTTGTATATGGTGTCGTTAACTTTAGTGTTCATGATAGTTTACACCTTTTTTTTTACCTTGTTTCCAAGTGACCAGCTATTGTCCGAATGAGAATCTGGTCACAAGACTAATAAACCTGCGACGATGACAATCAAATAGAGGAAATCCATTCATCATTCTGTTTAAAGATAAAGTCACAAACGATAAATATTAGTTGATCAAATATAAAGATTAGCTTGTAGAAGAATAGCGATTAGGTCCAAAAGACTAATCTTTAGCCGACAGAGAAAAAACAATTAAAATATTTTAGAAGAAACATGAATTCAAAAACAAAAATATGAAGAACGTGGAAAAAAAAAATACATAGAATAGGGAGACTATTTAGACGTAAAAAATTGCTAGACACATATCCCTAGTATAAATGTGAACTATGTTACGCATCTAAACCTAATGGTTGAATATATATGATTTTTATCTAGGGTTTCACATACATAATGGACTTATCAAACAAAATTGGGCTTATTTTTTTTTTTTTATAACTATACGTAAAAGTTATTTTGGGCTTTTATACATGGTTGGGTTTAATGAATTTTTTTCGCAAATGGATCGTAGATAAAACCATATGGGCTTTTGATGACATAGACTAACGACCAATCAAATTAAAACAATTTGAATGAAAATTCTAGAATTATTCAGAACACGCCACGTAGGACATTGTATCTCGTGTTTGTATATAAAGATTTTCCAATTTAGCGTTTGGTTAACTACTTTGGATATTTAAAGTCATTTGAATAAAAATGAGTTCACTTATGTTTATAATTCGAAGTGAAGACTTATTTGTTTGTAGCTCAAACCTTAATTATCTAAAAGTGGATTATACACGTTTCCAAAAGGTTTCTGTCTATTAAATTTTCAAAATATGTTTTCCTTTTTTGAAAGATTTCGCATACACGTATCTGTTTCTACTTTCATGCAACATCGGGAATAACTCCTAATTATAATTTCACTAATTTTCTAATAATTTACATACAATAAAATAATAATTCATAACTCAGAAGTAATATATCCCGTAAATGTAAATTAACAAAAACTTTTAAGAAGAAATTAAGTAGAGTAAAAAAAAAAAAGNAAATTAAATAGAGTAAAAAAAAAAAAGGAAAAAAAAAAAAAGTAGAGTAAAAAAAAAGAAAAAAAGAAAAAAAGAAAAAAGGCGTAATTGCCATTTCTAAAAATAGACAGAAGAGATAGAGAGGAACCGATTTGTTTGTAAACTCCCCGAGCGTGTTCGAGACTCTCTGTGCGAATAATGGCGAATCTACCTCCATCTCTCTCCATGGGCACTCCTTTCGGTGGTCCCAGCACTTCCGCCCAGACCCCTACCGGAGCTCCGGCCAATAAAGATCGGAATTTGGCCTCCGCCGAACAGTTGGTACTCGATCTCAGCAATCCTGAACTCAGAGAGAATGCTCTCCTCGAGCTTTCCAAGGTTCTCCTAATAATCTCACTTTTGTTTCTTCTTCATTTCTCCATTCTGGGTTTGGTTCTTATGTCTGATCCATGAACAAGACCTAGGGTTTCCGTGGTTTGGTTCCGACCGATGTTGACAAGTGATTAGAAATTGTCTTATGGAAATGAAAACTGAAAAAGGGGAATTGAGTTTTTCAGTATGTGAATTTGCACATGCATGTTTTTTAGTTCTAGACGATTTCAGTAACTGAGTTTCTGGTCACCACTTGTTTGTTCTTGTAGAAACGAGAACTGTTTCAGGATCTGGCTCCTCTGTTGTGGAACTCGTTTGGCACTATTGCTGCCTTGTTGCAGGTATGGCTTAATTGACTTTATGCAGATCGCAAACGATTCTTTAGTATCAAAGTTCGAATTACTAAGCAGATGCTGTTTATTCGGTTTAATTTGACCAGTTTTCTCTATTTGCTTGCAGGAGATTGTATCAATCTACTCTGTTCTTGCGCCTCCAAATCTGACTCCTGCTCAGTCGAACCGTGTATGCAACTCACTCGCCCTTCTTCAGGTGAGTGATGGTGCTCACATAGAGATTTGCACTTCTTATTTAGAATGGTTGATGTCATATATTCGTATGTTGTCGAATCCATGCAATTCCTGATATATTCCTGTCTTGCTGTCTTACTGCAGTGTGTGGCATCTCATTCTGACACCAGAATGTTATTTCTCAAGGGTAATGTTCTTGTTATTTTCATCAGGCTAGCTTATTTGGGCTACACATATAATTGCATGTATCATTTAGGATGTCTAGTCCACTTGTCTGTTTAATGATAGTGGGTGGTAGTTATATCTCGACTGTATATGTCTTGTATGGTTTCAATTTATTTTATGAATTAAAAAACTGATGGATTCGATTTGCATGCCTTATTCACTCTTATGCACAGCTCACATCCCATTGTACCTTTATCCCTTCCTCAACACGACAAGTAAGTCAAGACCTTTCGAATACCTGCGGCTTACTAGCTTAGGTGTCATTGGTGCACTTGTGAAGGTAAACCATTCTGGCCCTTTGCTGTAGCTTATTGTCTTCTGTTTTGAGGTAACGTGCCAGTTTTTTAAGGAAAGCTAAGGTCTAATATTGTGGAAATGGTTTTAGTTGCTGGACTGAACTAATGATACAGTAGAAAACTTATATTCGTTTTTGCTTGTGAGTACACAAAGAAAAGTCATTGTCCGTATTTCACTATGATAACCAGGTTGATGATACAGAGGTCATTAGCTTCCTTCTTTCAACTGAAATTATTCCGCTGTGCCTCCGTACCATGGAGATGGGAAGTGAGCTGTCAAAAACAGTAAGTCTTTCAACTTGCAATAAATTGATTTATATTCATATGGTATATTCCGCATGTTTCTTGACACTCCTAAAACTTGCTTCATATGTACATTTGTTTGCGGTTTTATTGCTGTACTTTTTGGGATTTCAAAACGTTAATTCTCGTAAGCCAGATCATAACTTTCAAAATTCTATAAATAAACAAGCCTGTGTTTCTTGGTACGGATTTTCGTAACTTAATCAGTGTTTTAGCCTAAATTTGATTGGCGATTTTGTCACTCTGAGTTATTTATATTCCTAGGCTGGGACTGCAAGTTTTACAGAACCAGCTCTGCACCAGTTAAATGGTGTCTACTGTGGAATGTGAAACGCCTTGTGTGCTTATTAAGATGCTGTGTAAATGACAGGTTGCCACATTTATAGTCCAGAAGATATTGTTGGATGATGTGGGGATGGATTACATCTGCACAACCGCGGAGCGGTTCTTTGCAGTTGGCCGAGTATTGGGCAATATGGTTCAGTCACTTGTGGAGCAACCTTCTCCGCGCCTTTTGAAGCATATCATTCGTTGTTATCTCCGTTTATCAGACAACCCAAGGTTGGTTTAGCTCAAAACGAACTTCCTCGGAGAGATGATTTTTCATATTTGTTGTTAGTCACTTGTGGTTGGCTTTTTAATCCTTGAGCTTTAATACTTGTGTGTTACCTAGGGCTTGTGCTGCACTCGGAAGCTGTCTCCCTGACTCACTGCGTGATGGAACCTTTAGCAATTGCCTTCGCGTAAGTCATTGCCATATTTCGACTCAGTTTGAACTTTTTCGTGCAAGAGATGGTTTAGATGAAAAGTTGGGCATATATATTTTTTCAGGAGGATCAAATCGCAAGGAGGTGGCTGCAACAGCTGGTTCACAATGTTGGAGTTGGTCGAGTTCCAACACATCAAGGTGGAGGATTTGAGCACATGCTTTAAGTTGAATCCATCTGAAGCCCGAGTGTTTATTGGTTTTGAAATTTTTTCATGTGCTTCTTTTGTTGCTGTGATCGGATGATGAGTTATTCGGTTTTAATCTTATTGGAATTTTTTTTTTTTCATGTAATTATTATAAGCTTTAAAACAAGAAATCTAGAATGCATAATTCTCGGGATAAAACGGGATTGGTTATAAAAATATATTTATAAAGTAGTTTCATGTTTAAGGGTAACAATCTTATTCCAACAATGCTTTGGTGTTCTCTGGGGGTCTAAATCGTACTTATTTAAGGCTCCAGATCTAGAATTTGGCGACAGGGACTACAGCTCCGTTTTTAGCACCAGATTCGAGCATTGCCTCAAGAACAGCAACGTCACGAGCACCTTCCACATATGATAGACGAGGTTCTTGCTCCTGCATTAAATTTGACGAGACAGAGTCAGGAGAGTTCAGATAATAGAATACCTATGTTCTGAGTCACCTTTGAAGTCTCCGAAATGTCACTGAAGAATGCTTTTAGCTCTTCAGTAACTCCGCTGAACGGGTAAAAGATTGTCCTCGATGGCCCTCCTTCCCCATAAACCGTAGCCTGAAAAGCTCAGAAGATCACAGCAATTTGAGTTGGGTAGTTTCTAGCAAATATAAATATTTCGGAGTTCGTCACATGTTAAGTATACAAACCATGTAACCATGTCGGCCTTCTTGGACTCCACGCTCAAGTTGAACAGTGCCCTTCAGTCCTACAACTCTCCATAATATCTAAAACATACAAGTTCTATGAGAAAAACTATGGTTCTTAGATTAAGCAAAACATCTAAGTCTAACTACATACCTTTGGAGACCTTGAAGACACAACCATAACAAAAACCCCAGAGCATCCATTCTCGAGCTGACTATGGAGCAAAGAAACGTTCTGGATTAGGAGAATTCTTATGAAATTAGTGTGCGAATAAGCAGGGATTGCCGTTTGTGCACTTACAAGTTTGATGTTATATTGTCTGGTGCAGGTAAAGTCTTATCTACATGCGAAGTGGTGGCTGAGACTGAGGTTACCTCACATCCAACAAGCTGTTCATGACAAACCAATGCATCATACTTGTGATCCAAGAGGGAGATATCAAAGAAGCTTATTAGTTCAATGAAGTTATATGGTACCATTCTTAACCCTGCAATGTAATGCACACCCATATCCAAGATGAAGCCACCCTGCAAATGAAAGAACTTACTGTAAATATTAACACATGACACAGTTTCTTTAAAAATATGTCAGTGTAAAGAAAACTATAGCATTTGGAGAGTCACAGTCTAAGCAAGCAGCTTGTTAGGAAAATGCAACAGAGTCTGAGAAGATAAGGATGTGGCAAAACAGACTACGTACACTCAAATTTCGCCTCCAGGAGCTTGAGAAATAAGGATTCGAACTGTTCATTGATCCCTCAATAATAAGTTGGACATTCATCATATCCCCAATTTCTGCTACAAGTTTCTTCAACTGCCGAAAGCATCATAAGATATTTCAAGCACAATGTTAGTTGCTCAATCAGGAAGTACCAAGAAAACACTAAGTATCATTTACCTCAACAAAAGCTGGCTCAAAACGATAATTTTCAGCCACAGCCCAGATTGGACAGCACGAGGAATCAGCAGAAATTTTTCTGTAGCTTGACATTGCAGTTTCTATATCACTGATTGCTGCNAAAAAAAAAAAAAAAAAAAAAAAAAAAGTTTTTAAGCACAAGGAAGAAAGCATCCGATCTGCACTTCAGAGTAGAATAAGCAGGAATTATTTCAGTTTTACGTTAAGAGAGTCATGCACAACAAGAAACAATGACTACGGGCCAGACGAATCTTACACGTTTCTCATCTAATAAGGATGGATAGAACTTATACAACATGCCAAGTTGGTCTAATAAAGAGCAGTGATCAACTTACAAGCAGCAGCTGGCTTCTCTGCAAATCAATCCAGGACAGCAACATGCATTTCAAGACAGAAGAAAACTCTTTAGTGTTTAAGTCAGAACACATCTCCAAGTAGCAATAACATAGTTACTGAAGAATGAAGATGGTCATAAAAGCAAAGCATGTCCTAGTTTAGCAATGGTAAGGCGAAGCCAAAACAAGATAACTATATTAGCGAAAACTTCAAAGATATCGTTCACGTTTTAACAATAGCAGCAGAATGCCAATCAAGTGGAGAAGTAACCTTGAAGTACATGCTTCCCTGCCTTCAGCATCTTCAGTGACATTTCAACCTGCAGCATAAGATGTTAACTTCACTCAGCTTGTGTTTGTGAGAAATGTCCTATGCATTCGCAGGTAAGGTTCCAACTAGATTTGTATGCAGTTTGTGAAGACTAGGATTAAAGATACCTGAGTTTGTCCAGCTACAACAACAGCAACACCAACTATCGAACTGTCTTGAATGATCTCATTGAGACCTTCGTCTCCCCACTTGCACTTCACTTCAGGAAAATGCTTCCTTGCTACCTCTACAGCTCCTTTTGAGGATTCCTTAAACAATAACAACAATCTCAATCGCCAAGTTCACCATCAATCATCATGATTCAATCAAAGTTGAGAGAAAAATGTTTTGGTAAGTGTTTCTCAATAAAACTGTTTGATCCGAGCTCCATTTCTAAACAACTACAGAATTATGTAGAAACCTCGCGCATCGCCATTATCAAGTGAAATGATCGAACCTACATGATACTTCTCTCTTTGAAAATGGCAAAAAAGAGGGAATGTTACCTCAGTACGGCTCCAAATCGCTTTCAAGACGAAGAGATCGGAGATCTCAGCTAAACGAGGAATGTATTGCGTCTTAACGAAGATCCCAGCTCCGAGTACTGCAATCCCAGGAGGAGAAGGATTCGCCATTTTTGTGCTTTCTCGTCGATCCAAAACCCAAATATAAATTACAGTTGCTGTTGCTCCTTACTCAACCGCAGACGTCAATTCATCGTAACCGCTAGTCATTCCCAATCGCAAACGCTAATATCTGGTGACCGCACTGAATCAAATGCCAACTTCATACGAAATGACAGAAGTGCCCCTATAACCAATCACTCTTATCGAGTTCCTTTAACTTCCCTCCTTGATAAAACCCTAGATCCTGCTTTGAATTTTGTTTAACTAAATTGTTGTACTGAGAGATTTGGTAGATTAGATTCTTGTAACTTAATCAATTTTTCAAATTCTCTCCTTTTCCATGGCGGGCGATGATAGTCCAGTTGAGACGAAGAAGGGAAGCTCGAAGAAATCTAAGAACAGCAAAGAGAGCACTCTCAAGCAAAGTAATTATATGCTATGTGTATCTACGCATTTCGAGTGTATATGCTTGTTCGTGGTGAAATTGAACTGAATGGGTTCTTTTTGAATTCGTGAATTTTGCAGAATCTCCAGCTGAGTTTTTCGCCGAGAATAAGAACATTGCTGGATTTGATAATGTAAGTTCCGATTCGTTGGTTTCAAGTGATGTTTTATGTTTTTGGTTCCCAAATTAATGAATGATTTAGCTCTAGTTACCAAGCTTCATTTCAGGGAATGATATATCTGTAATTCAATTTGGTAACACCGTTTTTCGCCAAGTTTGAATTGTGTGATAATTGGGTATTGAATTGTGGATTTCAGCCAGGGAAGTCGCTTTACACTACAGTTAGAGAGCTTGTTGAAAATGCTCTTGATTCTGCTGAGTCCATTTCAGAGCTCCCTGAGGTTGAAGTAACAATGTACGTTTCCTTATTTTAGCCTAATGACAAATACTTTGGGATGAAGCAAGTGATAATCCAATATTTTAGTTTTGGTAGGAGAAAGTGTAGGTGTTCATATATCAATCAAAGTTTTGTTGTTTCCTCTTCACCAGCTTTCCTCCCATCTGTATATTGACTGATTGGCTGTCATGTTTCTTTGGTTGAAGCGAAGAGATTGTAAAATCCAAGTTTAATTCCATGATTGGTCTTATCGATCGGGAACGTGTTGACACACAGCTGTATGATGACTATGAGACAGAAAAGGCCCGTGAGGTGCGTGATTCATGTGTTTATTTCTCTCATCTGCTCATTATTTAAGTCTGGTGTCATTAAAATCTTGTGCTTTTAAGCATCATTTTTTAAAAAGGTCAAAGAAGTTTCACTCTTTTGCAATCTTCTGGGTTGTCGGTGCCCATAATTTCATTAGTAATTCTAATTCTTGTAGTCATTTTCTGTTATGTAGAAAAGGTTAGCAAAGGAAGCTCGTGCCAGTGAGATACAAGCCAAAAATTTGGCATCAGGAAAGAAAAACAAAGAGCCTGGAGTCTCAAAGGTTTTAAAGGCCCGTGGGGAAGCGTCGTATTACAAGGTGACATGTAAGGTGAGCGTTTAAATAATATTTGTTTTGTTCAACATAAATTTGTGTGTGCAATTTCAGTTGCAAGAGTTAGTGACAGCCATAAGTATATCTATTAAATATCTTATGGTCTAATTCGGTATATAAGTATACATATATATACCGGCAGACCCTTCGTATGTTCTTCTGCATTTTTGATATTTGACTTGAGTTGATCATAATGTAGGATAACGGTAAGGGGATGCCACACGATGACATCCCAAATATGTTCGGAAGAGGTAAATGGCTACTGGCCTCCCTCACTTTCTCTACTAATTTAGCCCGGCATATCAACCGTATAGAAGCTTTTATCTTACGGTTGGGTTCAAATATCGTTCTTCTTATAGTTTTGTCTGGGACGAAGTATGGACTGAAGCAAACACGAGGAAAGTTTGGCTTGGGTGCAAAGATGGTAGGTACTCGTTTCTTATCACATTTAATATCTTAAGCTCTCATTCTTATTTCTTGCTTCTTTTGATATTTATATGGCATGTGTGATATATGTGGTTGGCGTTGTAAAACTGTTTGTGATGCTGAAGTGGTTTAGTTAAAAGGAATTTGTAACCTTCAGCAGTCTATGACGAAAAGAGCACAATACTTCTTCCTTACCTTACAGAAGTTATATATATTTATAGTTAATTTGTGCAAGATTCTTTAGGAGGACCTAAACCTGTGGCTTTGATTTGCAGCTGGTCCATTTTTTTGGTAATCATAGCATATGTATGTTACCCCTCATAATCTAGATTTTCCCTAAACAACCTTTTTTAACTCTTCTAGCTTCTCTTATTTTTCCTGGTGTGCAGGCCTTAATTTGGTCCAAAATGAGTACGGGCCTTCCAATAGAGATCTCTTCATCTATGAAGAGCCAAAACTATGTTACTTTCTGCAGACTGGATATTGATATTCACAGGTATCCCTTGAATACATAACAGCTTTCCGAAAGAAGATGTCTGTTTAACTTTGTATGTTTGTGCATCTAATGATAATAGCCATGAATCGTTTGAATTTGTCACGTCTTCTAAACAACACTTTGATTGTTTCAGATATTTGAGACTCCTCATTTAGCTAATCGTCGAAGAATGGTCTTCAAATGGTTGAATTTTTCAGGAACATTCCTCATATTCATCTACACGAAAAGAGGGCCAGCAAAGAAAAATGGCATGGGGCCGAAATACAGGTAGTAATCGAGGGAAACTGGACGACATACAGAGTACGTAGTTTAAATCTTCCTTCTAGTGTATCTTATATCTTTATTAGAAATTTATGCATGCACTTTCATCTAACACTTTTTATCCTTTCTTTTCCAGTCAAAAATCTTGCACTATATGCGCCAAATGGCTGTTATTACTCCTTATGCGCAGTTTATGTTTCGATTTATATCTGAAACACCTGAGTATGATCTCTGTCTCTCTGTAATCTGCTGCTTTGTCAGATAGCTATATTTGTTTATCTGAAGCATTATTATGTTCTGTCTTTGCTTATAATGTAGGAAAAATGTCACTATAAAATTTACTCGAAGAACGGATGTGATGCCCCCAATTCCTATCGAGACAAAGCATCATCCATCTTCAGTTGACTTGCTGCTTATCAAGCGCCTTATTACAGACACTTCTAAAAAGACACTTCTGCAGTTTCTACAGAATGAATTTGTTAATATTAACAAAACCTTTGCAACCCGATTAATTGGTAAGTATGACATCAATCTTATTTTTAAAATAAGTTCGAAGATTTTCTAATATTCCCAGCCGCAACACATTTGGCATCACCCTTACCTGGCCAATAAAATGATCAGGTATCAAATTAAGAAATTCTTATATTATGTTTGCTGATTGGAAGGCATTTTTCTGCCTGGTTTGTGGATTATAATGTAGTGGCAATCATTTATAACCTTTCTATTTACTAAGCTTGTGCTATCCCTTGAGTCAAATCTAGTCGCAATTATACTTGTTTTCTTTCTTTCAGGGGAAATGGGACCTGATTTCACCCCCACCATGGCTGTCAAATCTGTGACATCTCAGCAAATGGTACGGATACATCAGTTATTCCGGCAGGCTAAATTTGACGACCCTAGTGGTGATGTAAGTAGCCGTGTTCTTTTAAATACTCACTGGGAACTGCTTTATTATCCCCATATCTCCCTTTATAAAAGTTTAACATGCTAGAGCATCTGGATTATTGCATAAATTTGCGGTTTTCTGCTGTAGTGTCTAAGCCCAGCAGGAGAATACAATCTTCGTCTGGGGATTATCAAGGAGCTGCATCCAGATATGGTGGCAACCTATTCTGGCAGGTTGTGACGGCAACCCTCAATTTTCTGCAACAACATCTTATTTATATGTGGAGTGCTGTAATGTAGTTTTCTTGTAGTAATCTCATCTTCCAAGATTCACCTTCTTTGTATTAATCTGAACTTTGTTACTTTCTAAGTGTTGACTTCTTCCTGGAAACTCTGTTCAGTGCTCAGGTCTTTGAAGGTCATCCGTTTATTGTTGAAGCTGGTGTAAGTGTGGGGGGTAGAGATGTGAAACAGGTTGGCATTATCCTCCTTTTGTATACTCACGTGTATTTATCCATAGTAAAGCTTGCAAACACACTCAAAGGAGAGTTTCCATATGTTTTCAGAGTCCTTACGTGCTGCCACATAAGGCAGCAATGAATTATATATGTCGTTCTTTATCTAATACTTAAACTGGAAGTGAACTGATTGATATAATTCCCTTAATTTATTTGCCACTATCTCACAAGTCGCAATACTTATCAGCTACTGACTAATTCTCTTGGGAATTTGTGGAAACTGATATGACAGGGTATCAACATATTCCGTTTTGCAAACCGTATTCCTCTCCTTTTTGAACAAGGAGGTGATGTTGTCACCAGAACAGCCTTAAAGAGAATCAAGTGAGACTCCCATTTAGCTTGCTCTATCTCATTTGTGGTGGTATCTTTCTCAAACTTTTTTAATTAATGGGTATTGAAAAACTTTGCAGTTGGAATAGCTATAAGATCAACCATACTCAAGATAAAATAGGAGTATTTGTGAGCATAGTGAGTACAAAAATTCCATTCAAAGGGACAGGAAAAGAGTACATAGGAGATGACATCAGTGAGATAGCTACCGCAGTCAAGGTAACATATGAATATTTGTTTTTTCTATCTTATCCTCAACTTGTCGAAGCTAACTTTTGGCCTTTTGTCTTCCATCAAGTCTGCAATTCAACAATGCTGCATCCAGCTGAAATCCAAAATAGTAAAGAAAATGCAAGCCCGTGAACAACAAGAGCGGAAACGCAGCTTGAGCAGGTAATTGAAAAATCATATGTATCAGTTTTCCTGACCTGCATCTTTACTCCAAATGAACTAAACAAGAAAGCGGATGTTGCAGATACATCCCGGATGCAACAGGAGCAGTGTACGATGTTCTAAAACAAATGGCGGAAGAACAAACAACAAAGAGAAAACGCTACGGAGAGGAAGACAGAGTCATACTTAAGAAAGTGTCTGACCAAATAATCACAAAAGAAACATTGAAAGAAAAGCTTGCTCAGCATGTGGAACAGGTTTGGCATCATTCAGTCTCTCTTTTATAAGGTTCCATCACCTTTTTGTTATCTGCTGAATGTGTCCTCGTGTAAATGGTTTCAGGTGGATTACGAGATGGCATTAGAGTATGCAACACAAAGTGGAGTTAGTGAAGAACCAAGAGAAAACATTTATCTCCAACACTTAAATCCCAACAAGTCCAACTTCATTGATCTTCAAAGTCCAACTTTTGTCTTCAGGCTCATCTTGTAAACTATCTGTATTTTACTGTACCGTGTACTCATTATATTTGTATTTACAGTCCATTTCTTCACAAGTCTTTTTGGTATTTGTAAGAATAATTAATTTGTTTGGGATTTTGGAGACTCGAAAAGTGGAAAAAGAGGACATAAAATTTATCACAGTGTTTGGTTGGTTTCAACAAAAAGTTTTGGAAAACGTGATAGTTAAATATTAGAATAAAAAAAAAAAGGTGGAAGCTCGAAAACTTATTAAAATGTTATCATACCTCTTCAGAATAATATAATTTTGTTTTTTTTGTGTAGTAATCGATGACGAGAGTAATTCAGCTAGTAATATGATGTAAGAAAAAACAAAAATCGTTGCGTTTTATCTTTAGTCAAAAATTTAATGAGATATTTTTTAAAAAACGAAAACATAACGTATTTTCAGTTTGGCGGCAATTAATAAATAATACGTGTAAAAACAAAATAATTAAATTGAATAGATACCGCGTAATTAAAAAAACAAAAGGGTACAAAGGAGGAGTAGTGAGTAGTGCCAAAAGGCGCTTTGGTATTAATTTTCTCAAATTAATAATAATAAATAATCTCTAACGAAAAATAAAATAAAAAAGGCAATATAAATAGCGCACTCTCTCTCTCTCTCATTGATCCTCAGAGACTCCACAAACGCAAGAAACGCAAATTAAACAAAAGTCGCTTTCAACCCACGTGATCTTTCGTCGACTTTTCCCTTCTTCTCCTTCATCTTCATCTTTTCTCGTCTCCCTAACTTTCTCGGGTCATGATGAATTAGGGTTTTATTATTTTCCCCCCGTAACCAGAGAGATAAACCTTTTTCAGTTTTCATTTTCTATTCTCTCTATCTCCAGGTAAACTACTGAATCTTCTCTAATTACATCATTTTAGGGTTATTGATTGATAACAGTGAAGATGAATATAGTTTGGCTAGATCGATGTGTTTACTGAGGATTACTAGTGTTTACTCGATCTGATTTTGATTACGGAATACTATTTTTGTTTTGTTGAATCTTATCTTATATTTTTGTTCGAGTCAAATATTTTCCAATTTTTATCATTTCTAGTCAATTTGAATTTTTCATTTCTTTTTCTTATTGTGATGATCATTTCTATATTTGGGGCTTTGATCGATTTTTTCCCCCAAATCTTCGGTTGTTTTTGAAGATCTCATTCCTTGTTTGGGATTTTGAATCTCTAGTTAGATTGATTTGATTCGCTTCGTAGTCAATTTGATACTCTTTATACGATCTCATGTGTTTACTTCTTAAATCCATGGTTTAATTCGAAAACCCCTCTTTCTATTTCTGGGTTTAGGGTTTTGATTTTCCTGATGATCACTGATTTTTTTTGTTTTGATTTGTTTTACAGGTTTGATTTATATAAATATAGGCTTCTGGTCTAACTTTACTGGGAAGAGTCACGATGATGTTTAATAACGAGTTGGGGATGTACGGAGGAAACACGGAGTTCTTCTCTTCTGGTTCTCTGGGGGAACTGGATTTCTGTCCTGTTCCGCAACCGGAACCGGATTCTATTGTGGAAGACGACTATACTGATGACGAGATCGATGTGGATGAACTTGAGAAGAGGATGTGGAGGGACAAACTGAGGCTTAAACGTCTTAAGGAGCAGGACAAGAGTAAAGAAGGGGTTGATGCTGCTAAGCAGAGGCAGTCTCAGGAGCAAGCCAGGAGGAAGAAAATGTCTAGGGCTCAAGATGGGATCTTGAAGTACATGCTGAAGATGATGGAAGTCTGTAAGGCTCAAGGCTTTGTTTACGGGATTATACCGGAGAATGGAAAACCTGTGACTGGTGCCTCTGATAATCTTAGGGAGTGGTGGAAGGATAAGGTTAGGTTTGATCGTAATGGTCCTGCGGCTATTACGAAATACCAAGCGGAAAACAATATCCCTGGGATCCATGAAGGTAGCAATCCGATTGGACCGACTCCACACACTCTGCAAGAGCTTCAAGACACGACTTTGGGATCGCTTTTGTCGGCTTTGATGCAGCACTGTGATCCTCCTCAGAGACGTTTTCCATTGGAGAAAGGTGTTCCTCCTCCGTGGTGGCCTACTGGGAAAGAGGAGTGGTGGCCTCAACTCGGTTTGCCTAAAGATCAAGGTCCTGCACCGTACAAAAAGCCTCATGATTTGAAGAAGGCGTGGAAAGTCGGCGTTTTGACAGCTGTGATCAAGCATATGTTTCCTGATATCGCGAAGATCCGAAAGCTTGTCAGGCAGTCCAAATGTTTGCAGGATAAGATGACTGCCAAGGAGAGTGCTACTTGGCTAGCCATTATTAACCAAGAAGAGTCCTTGGCTCGAGAGCTTTATCCTGAGTCCTGTCCTCCTGTTTCTCTATCTGGTGGAAGTTGCTCGCTTCTGATGAACGATTGCAGTCAGTACGATGTTGAGGGTTTGGAGAAGGAGCTTCATTATGAAGTGGAAGAACTTAAGCCAGAGAAAGTGGTCAATCCTTCAAACTTTGGAATGGCTGCTGCTAAAACGCATGAATATCCTGTCAAGGAAGAAGTCCCAACAGGAAACTCAGAATTCATGAGGAAGAGGAAGCCAAACAGAGATCTGAACTCTATGATGGACAGAACAGTATTCACCTGCGAGAATCTTGGCTGTGTGCATAGCGAAATCAATCGAGGATTTCTGGACAGGAACTCAAGAGACAACCATCAGTTGGCATGTCCACATCGAGACAGTGGTTTGCCATATGGTGTAGCAGCATCCAGGTTCCGTGTCAATGAAGTTAAGCCTGTAGTTGGATTCTCTCAACCAAGGCCAGTGAACTCGGTCTCGCAACCAATCGACTTAACGGGATGTGGAGTCCCTGAAGATGGACAGAAGACTATCTCTGAGTTAATGTCTATGTATGACAGAAACGTTCAGAGCAACCAGAACTCTATGGTCATGGATACTCAAAGCATTTCTCTTCTTCAACCAACGGTGCAGCAGAATCATCAAGAGCATATGCCGTACCCTGGAAACATGGTTGAAGGAAGCTTTTTCGAAGATTTGAACATCCCAAACAGGGTTAACAACAACAGTAGCAATCAAGTGTTTTTTCAAGGGAACAGTAATGGGTTTAAGTTCGACAACGCGCACAACAACTTTGAAGCTGCTCATAGCAACAACAGGTTTCAGTTTGTGATTGATTCTACAACTACACCGTTCGATATGGCCGCATTCGATTACAGAGATGATATGTCAATGCCAGGAGTAGGAGGAATGATGGATGGTATGCAGCAAAAGCAGCATGATGCTTCCATGTGGTTCTAAGTCTTGGTAGTAGATTGCATTTTCTGTTATTTTTATCTTTGTCTTTTTGGGTATTGTGTTCTTACATTCACTCTTCAATGTAATATTTATGGGTATGTCTCTGTGTCTTTCTTGTTGTAAGAGTCTCTAAAACTCATTGGTACTGTCTTTGTCTCGGCTGGTGAAAATCCCTGTAATCATCAGCCTTTTTTAGTTACACAACCCAAGTTGGGGATGAACAGAATGTAAGAAGATATATAATTTTAATTTTCTCTCTCTCTTTTTCTTTGTTGTCATTTCGTCTTGTTGAATGTTAGAGTGGGACTTAATCATTGCAAAGTATGATGTGTCTCACGCGAACTAGTCTGGAGTTAACGTTGGCCATTATTTTTATTTCTTGAGCGTGAACGTGCTTGTTGCAAGCGGCTCGGTGGTATCGGCAGTATGGGTCAGTGCTTTCGGATTACACGGCGAGCACACTCACACACACACACAACCAAACACAAAAGAAAAGAAATATGTATATGATCCAGTATATGAGGTATTCTTAAATACCTTTTTTCATATGAGAAGATTGATGTCTTCGTTAATTCCTTCATTATTTACATACCTTAGCTAAAGACCGTAACGCCGTAACGGTTGAATCTTTCAGATATATAGTGTTTTTGGAATATTTACGTTGATGATATCAGTGGCATGTTACAAATAGTAAAATGTTGTCTTGTTGAATAGATGTAAATAGTAATTTGATCACTAGAAAATATCTAAAATAATTAATAAAAATTATGATTATTGGGTAGATTCACTGTTTAACATATTGATAAGATTATATTTACAAATTTGTTTATGGTTTAAGGTGTAACTAAAGAATATAGTAAAATCTAATAGGATAATTTTATCGCGAAACAGTAAAATGTTGTATTGTCGAATATATGTAAATAGTAACTTGACCATTGAAAACAAAATCTACAAAAGTCATTCAAACATTATTATTGGGTAGCTTCACTGTTTAACATATTGATAAGATTATTTTTTTTAGAATTTATTAGCATTCTTTTGTTTTTCTAATACCCAATTTAACCGTAAATATGAGTACAAAAAAATTACAAGCCAAAAGATGGAGAATTAAAATATCCAAACGTTTCAAAAACTTCAAAAACACGCTTGAAAAATATATATCAACTGCATAATAACACCATGTTTAAGTCCACATGAGAGTCTTTGTTGATAATTAAGTCCACGAGTTCTTTATTTTTGTCTTTATTTTTGCCATCCTCGAATCCACACCAACTGAACAAGTGCTTTGCTTGTAATGTTGAATTAATTTAAATTATTAATTTTAGTTATTGTAGTTTAGATTGTACAACAACATTGTCCCGATTAATAATTTAGTTAATATGGTTATAGTGAAGATATATATATATATATATATATAGTTGGAAAATACAATTTGTATCATACAACATAGGCCCCGACTGGTGACAGCGGTTTGCGGTGCGGAATAAGTTGAAAGCGGTTTGCGGTTTGGTATCAAGTGCGGTTGCGGAACAAGTGCGGTTAAAGAAAGAGAAAAAATGCGGAATGAACAAAATATTTATCGAATGGTAACTATAACAAAAGCGGTGCGGTTATATTAATTATTAAACGCTAAAGTACATATTATATCTCTAAAATATAATTAACATTTTTTGTAATAAAGATTATAAATCATAATAAATTAAACTATTAAATTGTTATTAAGTAATTTGCTTATAATAAAATACTTACCTTTAATGAATATATGATATTTGAGAATATTTATTTTGTTGTGTAATCACAGTGAAGTTTTTCTTCCAATCAACGTGAGGTGAAACATCCATATTATATTGCTTAATTTGCTTTGTGTCAATATTAAAAAACAAGCAGTACAGAAATATTAAATAGCAGTTCTGAAAGAAAAAGCAAAAATAAAAAATCAATGAAGTGCGGTTGAATACTTAAAACGCATGGTAAATGGTGCGTGTAATAATGTAGTGTATTTGTTGCTGATTCTTTCGTAAAACGCGATTCTCGAATTGCAGGACGGATAAATAAAAAAAGTAAACGCAAATAAGAAAAATCTTGATTGGTAACTTTTTGCGTTTTTTAATTTTTTCTCTAAAAAACCGCAAACGCAGGTGTTACCATTCAACACCATAATATATGTAGAGGCCATATCTTAGTATTTGATATAACCGCCTTCGGGTTGGGAATGTGATTGGGAGTGAAATAGGTTATGTGAGCCTAGATAGTGAATAGAAAGGCTAAATTAAAAAAAAAACAGCTAAATATATGTTTTTTTTTTTTTTTTGTAACGAAGCTAAATATATGTTTATCCAGACATGTTTTTCTCTCACAACACGAGTCGAGACTAATTTAATTATTTTATTCTGATAGCGTATACCATGATATCAAATATGAAAGTTATCTCATTGCTAATATCACCACGTACTGTGGGTAACTAGTTTACTCATTTTCAATTTTTTTTTTTTTTCGTTTATGTCATTTTAGCACTTGTTGAGTTCACTTGTATCACTGGAAAGCTAATGCTTGACGTAACCCACATTTAAATGACGTCGTTGATTAATTAAAAGTAATATACACCGTTTTTTGATGCTGAAACGTGCTTGTTGCTAGTGGCTCGTTGGTTGTTCAATGCTTTGATCTACACGAGTTCGAGCGAACGATCACACTCACATGCACACCACAACCAAACTCATAAAGAAACCCAAAAAAAAAAAAAAACTATTTCAGATTTAAAGTATTCTAAAATACCTTTTTCTATTTGCGCATACATTTGAGAATATATATCAATATATGTCATCCATTTCCGCACGAAAAAAAAATGTCTACGGTCAGCTCGTTCATTATTTACATATTTTAACCTCTTTTTTTCTTTGTCACAGTTATATAGCTTAGATTATTTAATTTGTTCTAGTGGCATATAATTAGGGGGTGTCAAAATGGATAAAAATATCATGGTTGATCCAATCCAACATAATCCATGAATTTTAATGGATAATTTTTTTTGATCCTAATAAATTAATGGTTAAATGGATAGATGGATAAAATGGATTGGATTGAGATGGATAAAATTTATATGGTTTGATGGATTATTCATTAACCTATTAATATTTTGTGGACATAATATAACTAAGAGTAAAATGTTTGGTTATTAAATAAAGGACATGTAATAAAAATAGAAAAATTAAAATTATTTCTGTTGTTCTCTACAGCAAAGTATCTTTATAATCAATTTTGAAAATTAAATTTATATAGTATATAAACCATCTTATGAAACATGTTTTAATAAAGTATAGAGATATGTTTCACGTTAATTCAATAATATTTCTGAAGTTTGTTTTGTGTATATTTTAAGAAGATAGAATGAAGATAAAAGACTATGGAGAGAGGAGAAAATTTATCTGAGCTCAATCAACTCCGGTTCAGGTTTTGGTTATTGAGTGTAACGGTTTGATTTAAACCGTTTTAGTTTGAAGTAGCTTTACCCACGAGTGAATAAATTCAAGTTTCCAACAATTTCGAAGCTTAATCAGTTTTTAGATAAATCGATTATTCTATCGTATGAGCAACTCAAGAGTGTTTGGATCGATATGTGGACCCAGTAAA
>OVAF01001587.1:0-20719 GCA_900406245.1 Odontarrhena argentea | reverse complement strand
GCGTGCCGTACGGTTGGAATAGCTCGATCATCAGGTGGTCTTAGAATTGGAGCGATCCCAATCTTACACCATTTTTCCTCATTACAGTGGGTCTAAAAATTTGTTTGTCTTGTTTGATGACAGATTCGTTTTGCTTTTTCAGGGATTAATCAAAGCTGTTGATATAGAGTTACCAAATATTGAGCATAGGATGTGTGTGAGACACATCTATGGGAATTTGAAGGCTAGGCATGGAAAGAAATCACAGATGAAACCGCTCATTTGGAATTTGGCATGGAGCTACAATGAGACAGAATTTAATGAAAATCTGGATAAATTAAGATGCTATGATACATGTGTGTATGATGATGTTATGAAAGCAAACCCAGAAAGTTGGTGTAGAGCTTTCTATAAACTTGGAAGCTTTTGCGAAGACGTTGAAAACAACTCCACGGAGTCTTTCAACAACACCATCGTCAAAGCTAGAGAGAAACTAATGGTGCCTATGTTAGAGACCGTGCATAGACTTGCCATGGTAAGTATTTCCAAAATATCTATTGAAGCTAATAAGCACACAGGGAAGTGTACACCATATGTGGCTAAGTTTCTTGCATTGGAGCATAAAGAAGCTTCAGTTTGTAAGGTGCATCACAGGCTCGCAGCACAAATGGTATGTTTGAGGTTATTCTTAGCGGTTGTTCTCATCGGGTTAGCATGCTAAAGAGAACGTGTAGTTGTCAAAAATGGCAAATCACTGGAATCCCTTGTGAGCATGCCTATGGAGTTATTATTAACAAGAAATTACAAGTGGATGATTACGTTAATGTTTGGTTTCACACAAGTGTTTGGAGAAACACATATGCTTCTTCGATAATACCATTGAGAGGTGCTCGGTTTTGGCCTTCTGGATCTGCTCCTTGGGTGTCTGAACCTCCTGAGCCGCCACAGCCTGGCCGAAAGAAGAAGACTAAAAATATGAAAAGAAAAAAAGGGCAGAACGAGTCTCCTTTAAAAAAGAAACCTAAACAACTCAAACGCATAATGCATTCTCGATTTCATAAGAAAGATAAAAAGGTATATCTCGTACTTATTACTTGCGTAGTTTATTTGCCTTGATCTTATGTTACTAGTTTTTTTGTTTTACCGCTCCGAAGACAATGGAATTCAGAGTCAGCCTTATGAAGGATAAGGAATATAATATTGAGAGTAGAGGAAGAGTAGAAGACTAAACTGCTTTTTATTAGCTATTCAGTGTTTTCTTTTGTTCCTTTTTTAGAAGACAAGTTGTTCTTGTTGTCTTTATGGTATGGATTTAATAAAGTTTCTGGATTTTTTATGTTATGTCATTATGTGTTGACACTTGAGAAACACGTTAGCGAAAAGAGGTTTTTGCTCTTTTGAGTCCTATTGAATTCAATCACCTCCCGCATTGTTTTTTTGGTCATTACTTAATTACTCTATAACAGTTTCTGAAGTTATACAAAGCATGTTTAGCAAGAGTATCATGAACATAATTCGAAGTTCTGGAGATGAAAGCAAAAGAGATTGAGGAGAAGCTAAGACTATAGTTTCATAGGTCCTCTAATATGCCATAAATCTCCACGTGTTGCTCTGACCCCTGGAGGAGTTTGATTAAGGTCTGAAATTTGACTTGTAGGAGGTTCAAATCCAAAGCCAACTGCATTGCAAAGAGATGAGCGTGTGCTTCTGTGGCTAAGCTTGATCGAATAAATGGGATTTTTTCGTCACCCTGCATAAATAAAGATGCATTCGAGCACACTGTTTTGGATCGCCTTATTCCATACCGCATCTACCAAGCAAGTAACTCAATAACTTGACGTCTCTGAAGTCGTTATTCTCTGTTGTCACCTCCCTCTTCTTATTTTCTGGAACCCGTGAATAACTTCGACGACATAATTCTTTTTGTAGGGTTCTGCAAATTTGGGAATCAATTGTGATTTCTAATTATTTATTTTCTGTTTTTTGTTTTTTTCATTCAAACGGGTTTTGTTTTGTTTTTTTGTTTAAATATTGGTATAGCAAGTTATGGGTTAAATCTGGTTAGGAATATTAACTCGATTGGTTTGTGATATGTTTCGGTTTAATATATATATTAAACCTTAATTTTGAAGTTACTGTGGTTTGGAGTGTAGAATTTTTTTCTGGTTGGAATTAGATGTAAAACTTTAAAATCGGGTAGCATCAGGAAGAGGTCGAAACTTCAAGTGGATATAGCGAGATATGAAACTTCTGAGGGTGTTATAGCTTGTCGACCCTTTTGATAAATATAAAATTATAAATAAGATATTAAAAATCTAGAATAAGTAAGTTTGCAGATTTTGTTTTCTTTGGTATGTTTGTCTAAACATTAACATTAGGATTTTCATATTTTTTCTAATTTCTTGTTTTGCAATTAAGAATTTTTTTTGTTTTATCATTAATTTTTTTTCCTTAACTAAATTTCTAATTCCTTTCTATTTTTTATTGTTTATTGTCTCTCTACATATAATGGTTTCCAATTTTTTTCGTTTTCTATTTTTAGGTGTTTTGGTTGAGTAAGTTCAACAAAGTCTTTTTAGACTATCTTTCTTTATTTTTTCCATATATAAAAAATACTTATATTAAAAATATATTAATAACTCAATATATCAAAATGAAATTATCCACAAGAACACCAATTTCTGTTATGCTTAAAATTTTAAATTTTAAAATTGAAAGGGTAACCTAAATAAGTGGTCATAAATTTATTCTTTTTAGGTTTGATTTGATAGATGCTTTTCAATAGCCAACCTAGCTATGCTTAGGAATATATTATATTAATCTAGGTCTGGAAACAGAGCTTGCTTGGTCCGACAAAAAAAAAACAGATCTTGCTTGATAATTTTCTTCAGCTTCTCTTCAGCTTCTGCACTTCAGCTACTTGATTCTCCAATGGATATCAGACTTGCTTCTGTATTAGCGTTGGCTTTCCTCGCCGCTGGTGGCTTTCTTCTTCTCGCTCGATTCTTAAAAAAAAAAAGAAGTTACCAATGCGTTAAACACAAAACAAGTTACTGATGTGGATTTAGAGATGTCTCCGAAAGCAACTTGCACCAACCTGACGGAAGCAACAACCTGGTCCTCTGGGGAAGCAACAACCTGGTCCTCCATGACGGAAGCAATGCCATGCCATGGTCTCACTGTGATATCACCGAATACATATCGTTATATTCTGTAAGATCTTAACAATTTAGGGTTTTCAATTTGTAATTGGTGGCTATTTTTAGGCTTGCTTTATTTCTTGGGTTTATAGTGTTTTGATTGCCTTTATGTGAGAGCTAGTTAGTATACTAAGCATATCTAAAACTAGTTGGTATGTGACAATGGGGTGAGGAATTTCATTGACGTTGGTATAGAACATGCGTTGTTAACGGGATTGTGCTGCGATGATCTTCCGTTATCAAAGGAAAAGTTTGCAGAGGAGCATAGTTTAAGCTTCAGTTTTGCTCAAATGTATTTTCTAGACATGGATAAGGTTGATATCTCAGAGGTTAGAGAAAAACTAGAGGGGATGGGTGAGGATAATGAAGATATTGTCAAAATGGCGTTGCTATACTTCATAGGATCTATCATTATAAAAAGGAAGAATAAAATGAAAGGTTATTTAGACCCCTTCTACCTTAAGTTAGTATACTAAGCATATCTAAAACTAGTTGGTATGTACACTTGATCCTTTCAATACATTGGAAAATTTTAATCCGTTATTCATTTACCTTAGTGCATAGGGTCATGCTCTGTCTCGTACCCAGGAAGAGGATGTGCTCATTTACTCTAGTGCGCAGGGTCGTGCTCTGTCTCCTACTAGGGAAGAGGATGTGGTTCAGGCTGTGAATCATGCTCTGTCTCGTACTCGAGAAGAGGATGTTGTTCAGGCTGTGGCTCGTGCTCAGGCTCAGTCCTCTCCTGAGACGGACTGCTCAGAAGCCTTTCCGTCGATGGACTGCTCAAGTCCCTCTTCTCCACCGATCCAATTCAAGTAAAAAATCATTTTCACTTTATATCCTGCAAGATGATAGATGAATAAGTTGATAGATGACATTCTCCTATGAAATGTTGCCTCTGATATCTATTTTGCCTTTGGTTTTTCTGCATAGTGAGCAAGATTACACTAAGAAATTTGCATTCTATGATGTTCCACCGATATTTATTATTCCACTGATGATAAAAACCACCAAAGGTAAGGCACAGAAAAATGGCGAAAAGGTGGATGTGTATGGAGAGTGGTTCAGGTACTTGTTCCTGTTTTGGTTGTGTTTCTACTTTCTTCTTCGTTTTCTCACTTTCTATGAGTTTTTTATTGTTCTCTCTGCTTTAGGAGTAACTATAAAGCTTGAGAAGGATTGATCGAAGAACCTGATTTTGGTTGCCTAAAGTTAGGTAAGGATTGAAGCCACCAGTCCGTGCTCGTTTTCTAACTTTTAATTTGGATAGTTTTTGGGATACTCTATCACAAAATAGGTAGTTATGCATCTTTGCAAGTGTATAACTTTATATTTTGTATGTACAATTTGCACTAGTCATCTTTTTTATAACATATTTGGTGTCTACAACAACATACATCATATATATTCTATTAGTACTTTATGTTCTGCATTTTTAATTTAGTCTGGTGTAGTGGTTTCTGCAAATTGAAAGTGATGATGCCATTGCAAGTAAAACATCAACAACTTGTAGTCCAAGTCGAAAAAGATACAAACCCATTTACACAATTGGACCATAGATCACATAATTCGGGCCCGCCACACCTTTCCGCTAAAATATACAAAGATTTACAAGTTAAACATAGAAGCAACAATTTGAAATATAGCCAGTTTCACATTACCTGAACTTCCTCCCATAATGTGTCTCTAATCTCTTCATCTAGATGTCTCCAGTCTTCAAGTAATACCGGTACATGCTCTCTTACAAGAGGACCAAGAAATGAGGAAACTGTTACTGATCCAATCCCCACATGTTCACCCACAGATGTATACTCAACTTCCACTTTGTCGTCATGGAGTTTGGCGACTTTACGCATTTTTAATTGTCGGTCCTCTTGTTTTCCTCTTCCTTGTATCTGATTGTTGAGTATGTCCATCTTCAGTAGGTTGGGTATGTTCTGCATCTTTTACCTCATCATCTTTGTTCTCCCCATTTTGATGTGAAGCTTCAACATCTTCTTCCTCCAGAAATGAATTCTCACCTTCTTCAGACTCATCTATCTCAATCTCAGTCGCTTTCTTAATACCAACATAATCCTCCTTTTGAAGAGACTTCTTGCCCTTCCTTTTTTTGGTCTCTACAATAGGAGTGACATCCATGCCTGCTTGACGCTTACTGAAACGTATTCCAGTTTTAACCATCTTAGATCACCTGAAACATATATCAACTTTATCAGTAATACTTAAAATCTATTCCATTATTAGTACTCCTTCGCAATCATCCCTAACACAAAAACTCTCGTCATCGTCAGACTGATCCCCTAAATCTTCTAATTCTTGGATTGATGAATTGGTAGATATAAATTCCTCTTCAGTCTCTAACTCGTGGTATCCTCTTGGTGGTGCCTTCATCAGAACATACCAAGTTGAAGAGTCATCTTCTCTTGAGTAAAAAACTTGTTTAGCTTGTGATGAAGGATGTATGGATCTTGGAGAAATGATGATTGGTTGATATGTAGGTTCACTAGTGTATGCCGTCTTCCTCTTTCACTCCATGCCCTTTGTTGGCCCAGACACACTTAAATAATGGAACCTGGAACATGTGGTAGTCCAACAATATGATCTCCTTTACCACACCATAGTAAGCTACTATGTCTGCCATGTGTCTAGAATCTTGAGCACTAGACCTACACATGGAGAATGCTTCATATGATACTCCACTGTTTTGAGTTTTCCTCTTTACATCTTCTGTATGGAATCAATGTCCATTAACAATATACCCCTTATAAGTTTGCGCAATATGTATTGGTCCAAAAGCGAGCCATCTCAGCCTACTCGAATGATCCTTTGAGTTAGTTGGTATCTAACAGAAAATGCAAAATTATACATTAATATCAGTAATAAGCAAGAAAACGAGAATGTAAAACGTACTACAAGTTTCATGTATAACTGTCAGACCTTTTCGCTTATCCACTTTATAAACCTTTCATTGTGAAATTTCCATAAAAGAGTTTCCTTTCTAGCGCATTTCGAATCAGTAGCCTGAAGTTCTTCCAAATGCAACCTGATAATAGAGAAGTCAGATTTATTTGAAAAAAGATATAGTTACTAGAGAGTTAAGTTTATCAGTAAGTGAAACTTACTCAACATATGGATCCATGACTGCTGTGTTCATTAAAATATACCGATGTGTTATTTCTCGTTTCTTATCAATAAGTTGCAGAGGACACCCTTCAAGTGCGAGATCATCTTATTCAATATCCTCATTACGGTGGACTGTTTCTTCATTCGCTATGGAGTTATGTAGAAACTCTAGGCAGAAGGCAAGACATTCTCAAGCTATGTATCCCTCAGCCATACATGCTTCTGGCCTTGCAAAATTTTTAACATATCCCTTGAGTATTTTCATGTACCTATAGGTCAATCAGAAAACATATTAGTTAACAAGTGCTTTCACCATAGTCTAATAACACTATAGATAACGAAAGAAAAAAAAAACAGTACCTCTCAAAAGGATACATCCAACAAAAGTGCACTGGTCCACCTAATCGTGCTTCCCTTGCCAGATGTATCGGCAAGTGGAACATGATATCAAAGAGTGAAGGAGGAAAGTATATCTCTAGCTCACAAAGTGTTTCCACAATCTCAGCCTCAAACTTAAATAACTTCTCTGGGTCTATGACACGCTGACATAATCTACTGAAGTAGTTGCATAGTCGACTCACTGCAATCCTAGGTCCTTTAGGCAGTAAGCCTCTCAATGCCACAGGAAACATATTTTGAATAAGTACATGATGATTGTGACTTCATATTACCAATAATAGGGGGTTCCACCGAAACACAATTGGCGATATTCGCACAATAACCATCTGGACCTCTGAATTTTGACAATCTCTTACAAAATTTACGTTTTTCATCCTTAGACAACCAATAAGCAGCAGGTGGCAAATAAGTCCTCTTCCCACGTACCTCAGTGTGTAAGTGTCTTCTAATCTCCATATCTTCTAAATCTTTTCGTGCATTCAAACCATCCTTTGATTTACCATTATGCATCAACATAGACAATAATGCATCATACACGTTTTTCTCCACATGCATAACGTCAATGTTGTGACGCACTGGCATATCCTATCAAATATTACATATATAAGTAGATTTTAGTCACAAAGTTTATCAGAAATGTTATAAACATAAAAAAAAAAAAAAAATTAATGAAAACCTACTGACTTCCAGTAAGGTAAATCGTAAAAGATAGATCTCTTTTTCCACCGCCATAGATCAGAGTCCTCTCCAACTTCTTCATGTGGAATCACCTCATCTTCTCCTGTGTGTGTTCTTTTTCTGTTGCTTTTCTCATCCAAAGGTTTTCCAAAATCATTCTTGAAGTCTTGAGTATCTTAAGTATTTGGACTCCACTTTGAATTCTATTTGCAGTCCTATCCTCAATAGTATTGTCAAACCAGCCTTTTTTGCGTCTCAAAGGATGACCAGACCTAAGTCGTTTCCTATTTCCCATATACACATGTTTCTTACTAAACTTTAGCCACCTATGGGGTGTGTCTTTTCCACAGACGTTACATGCTTGTTTCCCCTTCACTTTGCATCCAGCCAATGTTCCCAAGGCTGGATAGTCAGTGATACTCCACAACAACATAGCTCTTAGAGTAAATTTCTCCCTCAAAAATGCATCATACACTTCCATACCTTCATACCACAAATCCCTTAGATCTTCTATTAACGGTTGTAGATAGACATCAATGTTATTGCTCGGTGCAGTTGGTCAAGGGATCAGCATAGTCAACATAATATTCCCCGTTTTCGTACACTTGGTTGAAGCCATATTATAGTTGACTAACAACACTGGCCAGCAACTGTACTTGGTGTTTTGGATAGAGAAAGGGTTCATACCATCAGTAGAAAGACCTAGTCTGAGGTTTTTCGCTTCAGCTACAAAATCAGGCCACTTATCGTTCACCTGAATCCAAGTTAATGAGTCAACAGGATGCCGCATTGTACCATCTTCACTGGCGTTGGTGAAATGCCAACGCAACTCCTCAGCCAACCGTTTTGATCTAAACATCCTTTTGAACCTAAGCACCTTTGCTGGAATCCCTTTCTTCTCCTCACCACTATGCTTGTCCCTTTCCCATCTTGAATCTTTACATCTTGGACAACTGACCATATCCTCATATTCATTCCTATACAAGATACAGTCATTCTTGCAGGCATGAATCACATCATAACCAAAGCCAAAAGTCTTCAAGAATTTCTTCATCTCATCTGTCAACTTAGGAAGCACATTGTTCTCAGGTAGCATGTCATGAACTATCTTCAGAAGCTGGTCAAAGTAGTTTTCTGACATCCCACTCTTCACCTTGATGCGGTAATGTCCCATTATTGCAGGCTCCTTGGTATAGTTGGGACACATCGAGTACAATGGAGTTTCAGCATCCTTTAGCTTATTTCTGAACTCAGATTCTTCTCCATTAGCATCATCTTGAGACTGATCTCCATTTTGACCTTCAAACTGTTCACTACATTCATTTGCTAAAAAAGCAGTTATAAGCCTCAGTTTCAGATGTCTGGACATCAGTTATCTTATCTGACCTTAATTCCCCATGCTTACTCCAACACTTATTTCTCTTGTACTTCTGATCCATCCCGTTTATCACTAGATGTTCCACCACTGTACCAATTGGTTGATGGCAAACATAATGGCAATCGATACACGGATAGAACATATGCATAAGATTACCCAATATCCTTGCTGCTTCATACACAAATTTAGTTGCTCCTTGCTCATACTCAAGGAAGTTCAGTTCAACAACATATGGAAAAGATAAGGAATCAATGGAAATTTGTAAACAAAAACTGATTTATACTTTGGTAACCAAACCCAAGCTTTATCCATGTTACAACAATTACACCACAGCTCTCGACCAAATAGACATACAAGTAATTAACCAGACAGTCACTTTAAAGTATAACAAAAACTCAAAACATAAATCTGAAATGAGAATGAAATCTCAGTAGTTAAGGTACCTGAAAAGACTAGATTTCGAGATGATTTTGAGCTACAAAAGACAAGAAGAATGATTAATTGAAAAAAAATCAGACTAATTTAAACAAAACTAAAATTAGAACAAATCAGAACCCCCAAAATAATACCTTAAATTGGAGCAGTAATGCCAAGACGAAACCCTCCTGCAAAAGACCAAACAAATTGAAACGCAGTTCGTCATGTCTAAACCCTAAATCAACACATAAAGATAACAAAATCATACCCTTCGGGATTTACTGGATTCACTAGGGTTTTCTTTAGAAATGAGATGAAAGAGTTTGTTGTCTCGAAAATTGCAGGATCTAGAGAACGAATAAGGATAAATCGAGAATGAGTAAAAGGGAAAAAATCAATGGTTGCTCAGTTTCTGGGTTTTGTTCGAGTGAGGAAGATTATGAGATTCAAGCAAAAGAGAGAGTAAGAGATAGAGATTTAGAAGCTATGGACCTCGATGAATTGCTATGTTGTTTTCATATAGATGGAGAGAGATAGAGATGGAAGCGTGACCGTGAAAACGAAAGAAATAAGATTCTAAGGAAAATGATTTTGTTGTAAAGGGGGGAATATGATTTTGGGGCCCGAATGTTTCTTCGAGCCTAATTTTTACTAAGTGTGGAGGGAAGCAAAGTTTTATTTTCCGCCATACAATATGACAGCGTTTACAATTAAAGATTACTATTGATATAAGTGAAAAAACGATACGTTGGATTATGTTTTTAATCTAAGACGCTTTCATAGCGTTTACAAATAAACAAACGCTATTGTAAAAACGGTGGTTAGTTAACCATATCATTACTATCCAAAACGCTATACTCGTGTGCTATTAAAAATCATTTTTCATGTAGTGTGAGTTTCGCATTTCCTGTATCTTCATGTTTAAGCTTTCGCTGCTGAATTCTTGAGCCATGATGCAAGTTCTTGAAATAATATGTAAAAGTAGATTGTATAAGCAAATGAAAAAGAGAAGGTAATTCAATTCTAGCCTAGTATGTTGTGATTTGTTCCTCGACAGCGGTGCCAATTTGATGACGGTGTTTTTGGCACCGGGTAATCAAATAAATTTATAATACCTGCCTAAACAACCGAAATTAATCGGTGTAGTACAGATGGGGTCGAACACAGGGACCAATGAACGAACTAGAATAAAAATGAAATACAAATAAAGTAAATACTAAACTACGAAACAAAGTATGAAAAGCTAGATGAAAGTGAACCAAGAAACAAAGATCAAGCAAATAGGATGACGATGATGATGATTAACGATAAGTAACAGGTGCGGGATGATGCTGTAAACGGTAACAACAATATAAGAAAGCGTTAAATCCCATGCACGTTCAGAAAGAGCAATCAAGTAGTAGACTCTCGGACTAGTGTTGATCGACACCTTTGCAGGACATCGATATCAAGTAGTAGACTTTCGGACTAGTGTCGATCGACACCTTTGCAGGACGTCGATTGACTGTGGTCCGAGGTATAGGGCGTCGGTCGACACTCTTGTGGAGAGTCGATCGCTACTACGCTCTGAGTTTTCTCGTTTTTGAGCTAGAACACATGTTGCTTCACATGACTATTGCTTTCGCGCAGGTGAAGACTCTTCCAGTCCTACGGGATACCTTCCAGTGATGGCACCAACATAAAAGGAGCATAGATATCTAGACTAGAACTCATAAATAAAGTGATCAATTCCTAATACTAGATGTAGCCCGCCATGAAAGTTAGTAGCGTCTATTATTGGAATCCCAGCGTGTCATAACCACGGCTTTGTCAGAGCCTAGGACCCTAAGACCGTTCACTTGGGGAACATACTCTCTAATACCCAATGATCCTCCCCTTTCGGGAATGGCATAGAGATTGGATCACTCTAAAGAGTGTCATTGAAAACTCAAGAGAAACGACGTCATCCTACTACTATGATATGCACAATCCTACTACTACACAGAACTCAACAAAGAACTACTCACACATGGTGCGAAAAGACATGATACGAACCAAAATTTGCTGAGTAACTTTTATTAAAACTCGGATGATTGTAAAGAAAGAACTACAAGAGTATATATAGGTAAGAGGCACGAGCTAGGGTAAATAGGTGTCTTCTAGAAACTGAATATCGAGTATCAATCATCCTTTATTGCAGAATCATCGTCATTTGGAAAGTTTCCATTTCAGCCTTAAAAAGAATGTCGTCTGACACCATGGTTTGCTGTCGGTCGACAGGGCCATGCAGTCTTCTTAGAAACTTCGTTTTATGTGTCGATCGACTCTCCAGTGGGCTGCTGGTCGTCACTCATGGCCAGATTCCTTATTTCTTTGGTCTTTGCTCCATAATTTGTTGATGAACTCCATAATGCTTCCAAAAGCCACAAAATTCCCCCAACACAAACTTTTAGTAAAAAATGCTCTTAAAATAATAAAACCAAGGGAAAATCCCTTCAAAAGATATCTACCGATGTGTGGAAACGAGGTCAAAATCACATCGTATTAGCTAGTCCCGACTTCCTCGGTTCGCTTCGCCGCTGAGGAAACAGTGAGACTACGGTGGCCAGAAGGTGACGGCGAGACTACGACAGTGATACGATGTGATTTTGACCTCTTTTTCACACATTGGTAGCTATCTTTTGAAGAGATTTTCCCTTGGTTTTACCTTTTTAAGAGTGTTTTTAGGTAAAAGTACGTGTTGAGAGTTTTTTGTGGCTTCAAATGAAGTCTGTGAAAAAGTGAAACGTTGGTCAAACCCATTTTTCAGAGCAAACTCCTAGCACATACTTATAAAAAGAACAAGTATGACCAAGTCAATTGCAAAATAAACCACATTTCGCTGAGACTTCCTATGAAATATGGAATGGTTTTTTTTTTTTTTCCAAATAAAATGTGCAAACTTCATTTGGAGTCTACTCAAGTGTTTGAAAGTCAATTGCAAAAATTACATGTGTGTTGACTTGCACACTTCAAAAGAAGTCTCCTTGGAAAAATTTAATGGCATTGTTGTAAATAAATGAAGGTCATTAGAGTGGTGAAGACTTTTCGTTGACTGAAGAAAAAAAAACCAAAACAAAACAATGGCAAAATCCGTAAACAACTATTTTCATGGGGGTTAGATAGTAAAGAAATGACAAAATTTTGGTTAAAAATTTTTGTGGTCTATATTTTGTAATTGATAACAAATTTGGCCATTTTCAGTAAGAACCCAAAAAAATTAATACGAAAATTGATCAAGCTATATTTTAAGTTTGTCCGTGTGACTTGCCAATATTCAATTAATCACTAAGACATGTTATTATCGGCTTTATATTTTCTGACATTTTTCCACATTAAATCAATTTTGAATGATAAAATAAAAGTTTAATATGTTTCAATTTGAAATCCCATACTCTAATTCAATATTTCCAAATATATTACAACACAAATTTGAAATATCACTCATGTTGTGTATTTGTAAAGATTTAAAGTATAAGCAGTATTGGGTCTTAGATTTATTAGAAAAATTGATGAAATTGACTATTTAAAAAATATATATTTATATTGGAGAAATTAGTTCAATGATAAAATTCTATACACCTTAATTCTAATTTACAAAAACAAAAAGAAATTTTAATGTAGAGTCTGAACTCGAAACGCATTTTCGTAAATAATAACTATTTGGAAACCTAACATAAGCAAGCATGGTGCTTATAGTTGTTTATGTAAGGTTTGCTTCGTTTTTTGTGCTAATTGTTTCCGAAATATGCAAGTTTGCATATAGAAAAAGGACCTTCCTTCTCTTCACTTATAAAGTTGAATAAAGTTTCTACTCTACTACTACCTATTACCTAACCACGTGTTCTTCCACTAAAGATGGCTTCGTTTATATTTTGTAAGAATGAACCTAAGTTTGTCGTTCGTAGATATTAAACAAACTTCCGTATCTCTTCATAACTTCCTTCCGGTTGCTTTTTCACATTTTAATTCCCATGGGAAGAATCTCTTTTGCTACATGGATTTTGTAACTAAAATTTGTATTATAAAGGGTTTTTTTTTGCCCAAAAAAAAAAGAGGGTTTTTTTTTTTTTTTTCGACCAAGTATTATAAAGGGTTACATAATTAATAATTCACGTTCATTTAAAAAGTATTTTAAGAATAGTATATGGAGTATCTGGAGATACTCGTGGAAAGAAGCTCTTTGCCTTCGGTTTTTGTGTTTTCTCGTTTGAATTTTGTTATTTTTGATTTGTAAGATAAATGGTAAACGAAATTCAAGTGAGATGATACATGATCAGGGGCTGATGGTGTATAGATAGAACGGATCCCTAACGTCAGGATTCGAGTCCCTCAACGAAAAGGACAAGTGATGATCGAAGTGGATTGATGGTGCGATTTGAATGGAATCAAGTCTCTCTTCTAAAGGATGTTGATGGTCGAAGGGATGGAGATGAATGGCACTCACAAGATTAGGATGAGCTCATGAATAACCGTGGAGAATTCTGGTCGCTTTGGACAAACCAAAGAAAGCAAAACCCTAGAGTAACCGATAAATCTCTTCGAAGGAAGAAGGTGTGTTCTTTATTAATAGTTGTGTAAAAAATACAAAGCTGAGAAGAAACTTTATAATGGTTCAGCAGCTATGCCTTCTAGGGAAAATGAAACCTAATATAATGGGCCTAATAATGTAAAAACGAAATCCTACTAAAAGAGTTCTAAAAACGGGTCAAAAACCAAAAAATGCAAAAACTAGTCTAATGGACCTGCAAAATGAGCAAACAGAAATATAATTGAAACACTGACCTTCTTGGGCTTCTTATGACGTGTCTTCATGCCTTAGAATAAGCCTTGCTCGTTTTGAATGAAGAAAAGAATGGTTTGACCGTTTAAAGCCTTGCTCCTATAATCATAATAGTTACTTAGCTTCAATCATCAAAAGAAGTTAGGAATAATTTTTTTTTTCATAATTGATGGTGTAATAAGAAAATAATCTTTTTTTTTATTTTGGGATTATTTGTATTCTAAAATAATACTTTTATAAAATTCTTAGTTTGTTTTTTAATTTTGGATATTACATTTTCTTTTTTAGTCTTCTAAATTGTGTGCTCTCGTCCAAAAAGAGAAATAAGGGGAGTATTCCTAATCTAAGTTGCATTAAATAATTCCAATATGTCATTATAATACTTTCATTCTCAAAGGCAAACATACAATAGATTTATTCGCTGTAATTGGTTTGCTATTTTTTTCATTATGTATATCTTTTATCATCAAAGCAGAATTAGTATTACTTTATATATATGTCTGCTATTTAAAATCTAATACAAATTGTTACAAGAAATCGATTAACAAAAAGTTGACCCAACATTAATACTAATTTATTAATATCTACTAAAAAATTTGACGCTCCGACTGGTGACCAAATCTAACCACAGTGGTTGGAGTGTTTTCAGCGGTTGTAAGAAAAAATCTTTTGAAAACTTCCTATGGAGATGTCGATCGAAAAAAGCAGTTCAGTCTAAGAGCGCGGTTAAATATTATGTGTGATTAGTAACATTGTTGCGATTGAATAGTGTACTTCTTATGTACTTTTTAAAAGATATAAAATATTTTAAGTAAGTAATGCTGGTACTAAATGTAAATCTTGTAAAACAAGATGTTATAATTTAAAATACATAATTATTGAAATAAACACTATTATGGTATGAAAAGAGTTTTTTTTAAGTGAAAAATACACATTATTCACATGTGGTTACAATAACATCTCTCAATTTGGTCACGAATTGTTGCTATATATGTTCTATCAGTCGTTCCTTCAACCTCTTATGATATATTTTATTTTTCTGTAAACCTGTTTTATAAACAAAGTTAATTTTTCAAACAATAGAAAAATCTTTGTTTGTAATTGTTGTTACAAATGATACTTTTTTACCATTTGTAAAATAAAGCTCAAACGGTATAGCTAAATGTCATAATTAAACGAAGTGTTAATTGATAACAAACGAGTGGTTCGTTTGTGTCACCAATTTCAAACCCGTAGAGATATAAAAAGGCAATAACTGAAACTATTTCATATAATAAAATTAATTATTTGTATTTTGAGATGTAAATACTTCTCCAATATTTAATTTTCAAGATTTGCTTCGAAGATTAGTTATAATGCCAACAACTATACATTGTTTAGTTGTTTTTTAATAACTAGGGAAAATTCCATTAAAAACTCTGAACTTTATTCTCTTTTTCAATAAAATATTTTAAAAACGAAAAATATTAAGAAAAATCCGTAAATTTTTTTTTAAAAATCAAAAAAATGAGGATAGAATTAAATTTTTTTTTTATATATAGATTTACTTTTGAATTTGAAAATTAAAATTATATTCATAAAGTTCTAAAATTAAAAAGCGTAAAAATCTAAAAAATCTTAAAACTTATCAAATACATAAAACCTAATTTAACATCAAACTTAGGTTATATTTTAAATTTTAAATGTGAATATAACACTCGATCCGATACCAAAATTTCTGAGATTATAATGGTTTTTTTTCAAGTCATGTTGTAACTTTTTTTAACAAATCTTTTTTGTTGATAATCTTATAAATTTTGGGATTGATCTATCGCTTTTGTTTAAAAATATAAGCTAATATCAATACATAGAATTTTGAAATCCTATATATCTAAGAATTTTAGAAATTTTCTAATTTTAGGAAAATTAATGTTTATTATCAAAAATATTTTGTAATATTATAAATTTGGGATTAATTTGCATATATTTTTACAATGGGATAAATTATATTCTAAACTATAATTTTGTAAATAATAATCTTATTAGAAATATTTTTTACAATTTTTAAGGATTTTAGAGATTTTTTAAAAAAATTAAAGATGTTTTTGAAATATTTTTAATATTTTTGATTAAAATAATATTAAAAAATTAAAAAAAAAAAAACTTCCGTTAAATGTCTGTTATGTCGGGGTTGGTAAGTGAGTAAGACTATGAAAGTTGTAGGACCACAATTTCTACGTTATGGCAAAAACTGAATAATTGTTATAAACATTGAAAAGAACAGAGTTAGAATTACAATACTGATACCATGCTCACATGAATGAAGAGTGGTTTGTATGGAGGCGAGACACTCTTTCCTTAATTCTTTAATTGCCCGTAGTGTGACGGTTTTGATGCAATCAGAATCCCAGGATACAACCATACAATCGACTATTGTGCAACACTCACGAATAGAAGCTAACGAACTATATTCTACGATATACTCTCGAGACTTAACCTAACAAAACTTTAAAAAGATTTTCTGTTTCTGTATCAGTGTATATAGAATGAGAGATTATGCCTATTATTTATAGGCTAGAAAATAACTTGTCAAACAAGTTCAAATCAGTTCAAATCTTTAAAAGATTTCGGTTGGTAGAATGTTATGAAATATTCACATATTTGTGAATATCCAAATTCTGATATTTCCAAAATAATTTCCGTAGAGAATTATCCTAAAAGGAAATATTTTCCAGGGCCGAAAGAAAAGAAAAACATTTTCCATCTTTCCAATGTGGGACTTTGTGTTTTTGACACTTAGCCAAAAATCAAACTCAATTATGCATTTCAAGCAACCCACTTCACACCAACATTTCTCATTCAATTTAACTCCAATTTAGACAAATGAACATACTATTTTATAGTACTCACAATGATGTTTCCAAACCACTATCTATCCGGTCATTCTGATGGACGTCTCCACCAGACAACCCACCGGATTAGTGGTGAAACACACTTGTTTCAAAGTTGTCAAGATTGAGTTCCAAAAATCCCCCACATGAATAGAAATTTCTCTAAACATTGAAGGATTACAATTCACATAATGGACTCGTACGACTCTATGACTCTACTAACTAGACAGACCTTTCGAGAGTATAAGCGAAAACTAACTGCATTTGAGGAGGTGGCATTTTCCAGCTTTGAACCCCTCATAGTTAGTACATGTCGAGTTTACTCGGCCAGATGGTGAACGTGATGTCTTGAACCATCCGGAGTTTTGTGTAAACTTAGACAACATGTATAACACAGCTTCGNTCTATTGTGTTCATTGTGGCCTTGAACATGCCTGGTTAATCATGAGTGAACTTGGAGAATATAGCCCAACGTCAATCTCCTAGAAACGGCCTCATTTTACACTCACAAGGTGATTTTACCTTCTACTTGTATTTAAAGAAGTATCCTGTAAGTACNTCAATCTCCTAGAAACGGCCCCATTTCACACTCACAAGGTGATTTTACCTTCTACTTATTTAAAGAAGTATCCTGTTAGTACTTCAGATATCTTACAAGTTAGGTCTCAAATCATTAAAAGCTTATGCTTAACCTCTACACATACATGAAGCACTTTACATCATCCTAGGAACTGGGAAAGAGAAAAAATCTCGCAGTGCTCGCAGTAGATTCAGCTTGATTTCGTTCGCCATTTGAACCTACATCATGGGATCTCCAATCTTAGTAGGTGGGGTTTCCATCAAACTTCCTCTCAAGTTATAGGCTTTATACCTATTCCTCTTGATGATCTCGCAACTTGATCTCTAGACAAACCTTTAGTAAATGGATCCGCTAGGTTGTCTGTTGACTTGATGTAATCAATCGTGATAACACCACTTGAGATAAGTTGTCTAATGGTCTTATGTCGTCGTCTGATGTGACGAGATTTGCCATTATAAATGCTACTTTGTGCCCTATCTATAGCCGATTGACTATCACAGTGTACACAAAATGTAGGCACAGGTTTCCCCCACATTGGGATGTCTTCCAAAAAATTACGAAGCTATTCAGCTTCCTCTGTAGCTTTATCCAACGCTATGAATTCGGATTCCATGGTTGATCTCGCCAAGAGAGTTTGTTTGGAAGATTTCTAGGATACTGTTGCACCTCCGGAGGTAAAGATATATCCACTCATGGATTTCGAGTTCTTGGAATCCGCGATCCAGTTGGCATCGTTGTACTCTTCTAAAACAACTGGTTCTTTACCATTGTGCAAGCCATGATCTTTGGTATAACGTAGGCAGTTCAATACTCTAGTTATAGCCGTCAATGTTTATTTCCTGGATTGCTCGTATAGCGACTCAGAACGTTTACTGAGTGCGCTAAATCCGGTTTTGTACAATTTGTCAAGTACATAAGACTGTCGATTACCCTTGCATACTCTACCTGTTGCACAGGTTCACCAGAATTTTCGGTCAAGTGCAGTTGAGGATCAACTGGAGTTTTTGCGGTCCCATTCGAGTATTGCTTGAATCGATCAAGAATCTTCTTCGCGTAATGGGCCTAACAAAGGGTAATGCCTTCAGGAGTTCTGATGATTTTTATCCCCAAAATGACATCTGCGAGACCTATGTCTTTCATGTCAAATTTCCCCTTGAGCATACTTTTCGTATGATTTATGATGTCTTTGTTGCTCCAAAAAATGAACATATCATCCACATATAGACACAACAAACATACCCTTTTGGAGTAATTTTGAAGTATATGCATTTGTAGCATTGATTAATGCTAAAACCAGTAGACATCATCACATTATCAAACTTTTCATGCCACTGTTTAGGAGTCTGTTTGAGTCCATACAGTGAATTCACAAGTCGACACACTTTGTGTTCTTGTCCTGGGATAACAAACCCATCAGGTTGTCTCATGTAGATTTCCTCTTCTAAATCTCCATTTAGAAAGGCAGTTTTTACATCCATCTGATGAATTTCAAGATCTCGCAAGGCTGCAATGCCTATGAGCATCCTGATTGATGCGATTCTCGTTACCGGAGAATATGTGTCAAAGAAATCTAGGCCTTCTTTTTGCCTGAATCCTTGCAAAATAAGTCGAGCCTTATACCTTTCAATGTCACCATTGGTTTTCCGTTTGATTGTGAAAATCCATTTGCTCCCCAAAGCCTTAGAGCCCTGAGGCAGATCTGTTATCTCATAAGTGTGATGTTGTAAGATAGAGTCTATTTCAGCATTGACTGCTTCCTTCCAATAAGGTGCATCAGGTGTAGACATAGCTTCAACATATGTTCTCGACATGTTTTCAGATAGAAAAGCTACCAAGAACTCATCACCGAATAATTTTTCCTTACGAGCCATTTTGCTCCGTCTAGGTTCATCTTCGGGTTCTGGTTCTGGTTCATCAACCGTAATAGTACCAGAAAGATTATCATCAGCTTCTGAGATCTTTGTGTCTCTTTGCTCACGAGTTCGCTTTTGAGTTTTCCTACACGGAAATATATGTTCGAAGAACGAAGCGTTTCGTGATTCCATCACCGTATTTTCATGGATGTCTGAGATATCTGATTTGTAACATTTCTAACTCTGTTATTATCAACATTTATAACAATGATTCAGTTTTTTGCCATAACGTAGAAATCGTGGTCCTACAGTCTTAATTCTTTAATTGCCCGTAGTGTGACGGTTTTGATGCAATCAGAATCCCATGATACAACCATACAATCGACTATTCTGCAACACTCATGAATAGAAGCTAACGAACTATATTATACGATATACTCTCGAGACTTAACCTAACAAAACTTTAAAAGGATTTTCTGTTTCTGTATCAGTGTGTCTAGAATGAGAGATTATGCCTGGTATTTATAGGCTAGAAAATAACTTGTCAACCAAGTTCAAATCTTTAAAAGATTTCGGTTGGTAGAATAATATGGAATATTCATATATTTGTGTATATCCAAATTCTGATATTTCCAAAATGATTTCCGTAGAGAATTCTCCTAAAAGGAAATATTCTCGAGGGCCGAAAGAAAAGGAAAACCTTTTCCATATTTCCAATGTGGGATTTTGTGTTTTTGACCCTTAGCCAAAAATCAAACTCAATTATGCATTTCAAGCAACCCACTTCACACCAACATTTCTCATTCGCTTTAACTCTAATTTAGACAAATGAACATACTATTTTATAGTACTCACAATGATGTTTCTAAAACACTATCTATCCGGTCATTCTGATGGACGTCTCCACCAGACAACCCACCGGATTAGTGGTGAAACACACTTGTTTCAAAGTTGTCAAAATTGAGTTCCAACAGCTAGCTCTAAAGGTAAAAAACTAGAAAAGTCTGTGTGTTAAGTATCAAGTATCTTTAAGACTTCTACTTTGTCTAATTTGTGTTTCTGACTTTTTTGTTTTTGTTTTTGCAGGTTATTGCAAGAGTCTATCTGAAGAAGAAATCAGAGGTCTCAAAACCATGTTTGCTAATATGGATACCGATATGGCACTATCACTTACGAAGAACTGAAAACCGGGCTGGCTAAACTTGGCTCTAAACTTTCTGAAGCTGAAGTTAAGGGACTCATGGAAGCGGTGAGTATCTCTTGCATCTCTTTGGTCCGCTTATATTCAATCCTTTTTTCTCTCTAAAAAGATAGAATCTGATAAGAGAACCTTACTGTGTATGTTTTAGGTTGATGTAGATGGTAATTGAACAATCGACTACATATAGAGTTTATCTCAGCGACAATGCATAGATACAGATTGGATCGAGACGAACATTTA
>OVAF01001586.1:0-20726 GCA_900406245.1 Odontarrhena argentea | reverse complement strand
TGTTGATCAATTGATTGATTGTGTTCGTGGGTTTGGGGAAAAGTATCGGGATCTGTCGGATTATATCTTATAAGAGTGTAACGAAGTCAATGGTATTCAAGGAACTTTTGAAAACTCATGGTATTTTTGTCCATAGAACTTGGTTTAGTGGTATTGAAGGGTATTTCTCTATATATATATATATATTATTTTATTTTTTTTTTTTCCAAACAAATATTATTGGATGGTAATGCATCCACCCATTTTTATTAGTAGGAATTTTTACTACATTCACCAACTATAAAGAACCTATTGCATGAAAACAAAACCAGAACATAAGAGATAAAATAAGACCACCATATAAAAAACATGGTCTCTTGTATGAAAACAAAACCAGATATATCTTTTAACTTTTAAATATATATGTAGAGGTCACTTGTAAGAAGTTATGTTCATGACATAAAAGAATGCATCAACAACATTCATAACAATGATATATTGATTCATGAATATTCAAGACCTTCATAAAAAAGAAATAAAAAATAAAAAATACAGATTTTCTTTCAATTGGTTGCATCGTTTTGTTCTGTCATATATTTTTTTAATTAGCAGACATCAATGACTTAAACCATATTCAACATCAAACCCAACAAATGTAATATTTTTAAAAATTGAAACCTAAGATATCTTGAAAACCCAATTAAGCATTGTTTTTGGAGATTAATCAAATTGTTAATACCTATTAAGAAAAAACATAAAATTTAAAATGTTTTGAGATAAAAAGAATACTACTCAAACGAAAAGAAGGGAGGCGAGAGGATTCATTGAAAAACCATCTGTTCTATTTTTTTTCTCTTTTGTTCTATCTAGTAACAACGTTTAGTATAGTTAGTAACGATGAGAAAAAACGGCCTCTATGATTCTTTCGTGTTAAAAAAATTGTTATATCGATTAATGGTTATTCAGATAATGTATGTTGTTTAAAAAGATAATAGATTTTTGTTCAACAACTATAATCAAATTTATTTTTAGGGTTATTTTTTCACTAAAAGTGAATATGTACATCATTCAGAAAAAAATTGCAAAAATCAAATATCAAACTTTACATTGTCATATTTTTATTGGTTTTTTTAATTATTATTCTATTTTTGTCTGTTCTAGTGAATAATTTTGTTTCTCTTGTGTCAGTAGTTTGTTCTCGTGTCTAAGTGTTTTTTTTTTAGGGGTCTAAGAGAGGATTTTATTCCGTGTCGTGGGATATTATCTTCTCGTTCGAGGTTTAAAACGTGCAATGTATTCAGAGGTAGCGTTGGATCCGCCTAGTGGTTCAGGGTTGTACGAATCTGTTACATTGCACTGTTTGGTTTAAGTCCAGAGGTGAAAATTTGTGTACCTTGTATGGTATCTTTGGATGAATGAAATTTGATGTTGAGCCAAAAAAAAAAAAAAAAAAAATTAGTACTTCATCATATTACTACAAATGTTGGTTTCCTTAAAGTCAGCCAACGAAGTCATTGGTTTTGTGAGCTCTTTAATTGCTTACCGTCCCTGGTTCAATTCTAACCGGTAAGTTTGAAGTTGTACATTTCCAAAATTTAACAAGAAAAGAAAAAGAAAAAAGACACAATACTAGACTCAAATTATTTCAGGTTGGACTTTGCTTGGGATTCCTTTTTCTGAATTCCACTAATCTACTAATGGCCCTTATCTACTTCATTTTGGGCTTGAGCGTGGCCCATCTATATACTTGGAGAGTTAGCTAATTAAACACGAATAACACCTAGAAGCTAAGGGTCTGACTGGTTCAAACGCTGCGGTTGCGGTTGCGGGTGTGAGAGTTTGCGGATGCGGGCGGTTGCGGTTTTAAGCGTTATTAAACGGTTTGTACGACTAGTACAGTGTTTGAGAACTGATGCGTTTGCGGGATATTTATGACTGGTTGTTCAGCAGTTGTGATAGCGGTTTAACTAAAAATTATGAGTATACGCATGTAAAATATAAAAATAATACCCCAAATATCATTATTATCTTAAAAATGAAAAATATGGTTAATAAAATAAATATTTAAATTTAAAAATAAAATTACTATTCATTTAAACTAAAATATAAAAATAATACCCAAAATATCATTATTACCTTAAAAACGAAAAATATGGTTAATAATATAAATATTTAAATTTATAAATAAATTACTATTCATTTAATGTAATTCATAATATACAACAAATATAATACATATTCATTTCATAATACTTCTAAAAATATTCTTAATAAAAATAATAAATATACACATATATATTGTAAATCAAACCATAAAATCATATTATTATGTTTTTGAAACACTTATTAAATGCATTTAAGAGGATATTTACATATTATTTATTATTTTTGTATTTATTTGTATTTATCTAAGTTAATTTAAATTTAAATAAATATAATATATAATACAAATTATAATATAATTCTAGAATATGTTTTATAAGATAATATGATATTATAATACAAACCATAAATTAAATTAACTTAAGAAAAAATAAAATTATTATTTTATAAATCGTTTAAATAGACTAATTAAATACTTCTAAGAGGCTCTGAGCATTTTAAATTCATAAATAAATTATTTATATATTATTTATAATTGTAAAACCTTTTATTTTGATTAAAACTATAAATCGTATATAAAAAATATGATATGACAAACTAACACAAGTTAGTTATTGTTTTTTATTTTTATTTTTTATGCTTTTGTAAAATTTTATTAATATTCAAATGGATTAAAAATTTGAAAAAAAAAAATTATTAGCTACCCGCAACCGCCCGCTAACGCAAACGCTTGCGGAAAACAGCTTTTGGTTTTGAGGGATTTTGAGCGACACAAAGCGGCTACCAGCGATTCCGGTGATTGTTACCAAACGCTAGCAACCGCTACCACCCGCAGATGTTGCGTTTGTGGGTGGTAGCGGGTGAACCAATCAGCCCCTAAGTATAAAGTAATAATTGGCGCATCTTTTCAAATCCTAAAAACAAATGATTAAGTCAAAATCACTTTAGCTAGTTTTCTTCGCATAGCCACCAAACTTTAACCTTTTTTATAGTAAAAGTGAGAATTTCTTATAATAAGTGTTTAAACTCAATGTTTAAGGAAATGACGTAAATGGAGAGAGTGGAGATGCTGTTTTCAAGTCATAAAAAGTAGCACGCTTTGGCTTATCTTTAATCTCCCTAAAAGAAAGTGCAACAAAGAAAAAGTGACTACCCATAAACAACATTTTTATATCATTCTTCTCATATAAATTAAGTTAATTAAAAAAACATAGAAGAGTGGGAACAAAGAGATTTTTTGTGGTTGGAGCCAAACCCATACAGATTATTATGTAGTTATCTCCATACATTGCTACGATGTCAAAATAAACCTCATTATTACTTTTTGTTTGTAAAGAAAGAAGTTAAGTTTAACAAAAAAATTTGAAAAAGGACCACATCAAGTTGGCTACTACGAGTCTAGTCTTTTCCCTACGGACCAATAACCAACGGCTCTAGCCACTCACGGACTCGGTCAAGCCTTCACGCTCCTCACTACGCGAGTGACTCTAACTCCCAATGCGATTCTTCTTGGAAACCATAAATTTTGACCGCATCGGTTAAAATAAAAACACTTTTTTGAAGAAATGCATGATTCTGTTAACTTTTAACTTACAACACAGTAACTTTTGGATTATGATTCCCAAAGTTTCTCTTACCTACATTCATTATATTTTGGTTACATTTTTATTTCATGGTCACAAACTTACAATTTTAAAAATAAGAAAGAATATATATGATGCATAGAATAGTAAACGTAACATGTCTTTTTTTTTGTACCTACACAATACATGTAAACGTTAGGGTATCAGTCGCACCATAAGTTTTGAGTCTTTTTGACCAACAAAATTATTGCATCACAAGTTATATTTCTACCTCCTTTTTTTCTATAAGCTCTCTTTCTTTTTTTTTTTTTTTCATCTAAACTTTTTATATTAAACAAGAACGGATACATGGTGCAATACACAAACGGCGGCCAAACTTTAAACCCCGAACCCAAAAGAGGGAAACTAAACCCAAAAGAGGGAAGCTAGAACGATCGAAACAAAGACTAAACACTACCATCCAATACTGAGGAAATCATTAGGACCAGAACATACACACAAGCATAACTACCAAAAAACTCTCAAACCATAGGAAGATAAGACCACAAAGAAAGGAACCAAATTCCTCCTATGAATAATAAGTTCTACCTCCCAAATACACGAGCAAAAACTACTAGTCCGGAGAAGAGACCTTGAGACGAAGCAGCAAGACCTTACACACGAACAACGGCTAAGTCCAAGACTAGGAAGCTCGACTGAAGAAGCCTCGATAGTAGCTAGAGAAGAGAATAAGACCTCGAACAAGTCAAATTGTAGAGACAAGGAGCGAATACGTCTCAACCAGGACAATTCGAGCACCAAGGTGGACGAAAGGTGAAACGAGCCGGATGAGAACCAGGGAAAAACCAACAACAGTTCAGGAGCTAAGCAGGACACTTGTGCGCATCAACTAGACCAAAAAAACAACCCCAACATGAACAGAGACATTCAACCTTTGTCCCTTTCCGACGAAGCTGAAAACCCGTAGAGGTAACAAAGAACCAACCACAGCTTGAACAAATTCAGCCCAAAGACAAGACAGGAGAAGAATCAACCCGGCTAACCAACTAGACACAACTCGAACAAACCTCAAACGCAATCTTACTCAAACCGAATCGAAGAAACCGCAAGAGAAAGAGCACAAGCAATTGGCTGGAGAAGGGAGGAATGATGAATCAACGCGAAAGCAGGACTGGATAAGAAACTAACCCGGATAGGAAAGACCACTGAAGCAGCCTAACTCAACTCCTCCCACAGCTTCGCTTCAAGCCAATTGAACCATTACACTCACCACGACGCTACCACCGGAAAGAGAGCAACGCAGAAGGGGAAAGATCACAGACACTACAAGGAAGAAAACTAGAGAAAACAAGAAGCAAAGGGGACCGGTTCCGATGCTGTCTAAGCCATCGACCACCGGTCCGAGCAGCGGCTAGATCTGGAAGAGGAGTAAGCGGCTAGGGCGAATGGTCGCTTTTTCTCTTTCTGTCGGCGAGTGAACTGTGTTAGACCCTATAAGCTCTCTTTCTATATCAATTATTTTGTTATAAATGCTAAGACCACACCAATTTGTTGGCCTTTGTGATAAAAGTATAACTTATCATTTCGATTTCAACTTATTTCTATAATTTTTCATTTCTATTAACATATGAAATAGTGGCATGTTTTCGACCAGCTTGGTAAATAAATTATTTGATGATTATATTCACTACTAGAAGATTAGTCAAATATTAAAAATTTGGATTATCTGGTTTTTTTTTTTTTTTAAATATGCTTCAAATCAAACCTAGTCATCATACAATCCATAATTCCATATATACACATAATCAAGTAAATATTTTATTTTATTGCCTACAAAAAATATAACCACAAGCACGTGATCCACTCACAGTCCTAAAATCTCTCTTCCATTTCTTTTCATTTTTTTTAAAAAAATACTCAAAAATAAAAGATTCAGAAGCAATTAATTGATTAGAAATTCCANTTAATTGATTAAAAATTCCAAAAACTTTAAAAAAAAAAAAAAAACCAAAAGTAAAAAAAAAAAAAAAAAATGACACTGAACTTTTTTCTCTTCTTCTTCCTCCTCCTAATCTCCACCGGAATCTCATCACCGGAACCAAATTACTTCAACTCCTTACTCCCCTCCGACGCCGTCTCTCTCCTCTCCTTCAAATCAACCGCCGATCTCGACAACAAGCTCCTCTACTCTCTCACAGAGCGTTACGATTACTGTCAATGGCGCGGCGTCAAATGTGCACAAGGCCGTATCGTCCGTCTCATTCTCTCCGGCGTTGGCCTCCGTGGCACTTTCTCTCCGTCGACTCTTAGCCGTCTCGACCAGCTCCGAGTACTGAGTCTCGAGAACAACTCGCTATTTGGTCCGATTCCTGATCTTTCTCAACTCGTTAACCTAAAATCCCTTTTCCTTCACCGGAATCAATTTTCCGGTACTTTTCCTCCGTCGATTCTGTTTCTTCACCGGTTAATGATACTTTCTCTGTCGTTTAATAATTTCTCCGGTCCGATTCCGGTGAAGATTAACGATCTTGATCGGTTAACTTCTCTGAGTCTTGAGTTTAATCGGTTTAACGGAACCATCCCGGCGTTGAATCAGTCGTTTCTGGTTTCGTTTAATGTTTCCGGTAACAATTTAACCGGACTTATACCGGTGACTCCGACTTTGTCTAGATTCGATACGTCGTCGTTTAGGCTTAACCCTGGACTTTGTGGAGAGATTATTAACAGAGCTTGTGCTTCAACTTCAAGATCGCCGTTTTTTGGGTCGAGTAATGAAACGACGACGTCTCAAGCTCCGTTGGGGGCAAGTGCTCAGGCGAGGAACGGTGGTGCGGTGGTTGGTACCCCGGTGATGAGGAAGAAGAAAGGTAAAGAGAGTGGTTTGGTTTTGGGTTTCACTCTTGGTCTTGCTTCGTTGATTGTTCTTGGTCTATGTCTCGTTGTGTTCTCTCTTGTGATGAAGAAACGAAACGATGAACCAACAAGTTTAAAAGGGGAAGCTTTATCTTCCTCTCATCAACAAGAACAGACCCAAATGCAAACTTTGAGTACAAGAACTGTTCCTGAAGAGAAGTATCATCAGTTTCAAGCTATAGAGCCAGAGAGCCGAGTGATCACTAAGAGTGGGAGTCTTGTGTTTTGTGGAGATGTAAGAGAATCAAGTAGAGGAATGTATACATTGGAACAGTTAATGAGAGCTTCTGCAGAGTTATTAGGAAGAGGATCTGTAGGCATTACGTATAAGGCAGTTCTTGATAATCAGCTTATTGTGACTGTGAAGAGATTAGATGCAGCTAAAACTGCTATAACGAGTGAAGAAGCATTTGAGAATCATATGGAGATTGTTGGTGGATTACGACATTCGAATCTTGTTCCGATTAGAGCTTACTTTCAATCAAATGGTGAAAGGCTCATCATTTACGATTATCAACCTAATGGAAGCTTGTTCAATCTCATTCACGGTAAGTTCATCTTCTTTTATCTTAATCATGACGTGACTAAGCCTTACTTGTTTTGAGATAGTAGAGAGTGACCTTTAATGTTAATGACCCATACACACTTATGTTTATTTTAAGTTTAAACCCTTTATTATGGAAGCATGAGTCTTTACAGTGTGTAGCGGGTTTTGTGCTTTAGCTTTTTTATCACGTAGTAGTGAACTCGTTGAAATTTGAAGATGACTATTCAGCGACAATCGCGGGTTTTGTTATCTTATTATTATATACAAAAGTTTTGTTCTTTTGCTCTTTTTGAAATATCCTTTGGTATACATGCTTACACTAGTGGAAGAAGACAGAGAAACCTGGTGGAACTCTGTGCTGTTTTCACGTGAAAACATATCGTTTTTTGCCTTGGCTTTGTCTTCTAGACCTTGTGTTACTGCTTAAATGCCGCCCAAAAAATTGATTTTTTACTATAATTGAGTACATTTTCCAAATATGTGTTAGTAGAAAATCTTGAGAGTTACATTTAGAATGTTTGTTTATGTGGTTACTTGATTTACTTCTTGGTCCCATGTTTGGACATTTGTGAGACTAATTAATGAATCTCAAAACATTTTTCAGGTTCAAGATCTTCAAGAGCAAAGCCATTACATTGGACATCATGTTTAAAGATTGCAGAAGATGTAGCTCAAGGCTTATATTACATTCACCAAACATCATCAGCATTAGTCCATGGAAACTTGAAATTAACAAACATTCTCCTCGGTCAAGACTTCGAAGCTTGTTTAACGGATTACTGTCTCAGTGTCTTAACAGACTCGTCTTCTTCTGTTTCACCTGATGATCCTGACTCTTCCTCTTACAAGGCCCCTGAGATCAGAAAGTCATCACGTAGACCAACTTCCAAATGCGATGTTTACTCGTTTGGTGTACTAGTCTTCGAGCTTTTGACTGGTAAGAACGCGTCGAGGCATCCGTTTATGGCACCTCATGATATGCTTGAATGGGTTAGAGCAATGAGAGAAGAAGAGGAAGGAACAGAGGATAATAGGCTTGGGATGATGACTGAAACTGCTTGTCTTTGCCGTGTGACATCACCGGAACAAAGACCGACAATGAGACAAGTGATTAAGATGATCCAGGAGATTAAAGAGAGTGTTTTGGCTGAAGAGAATGATCCATTCAGGTGAAATGAAAAAAACTCTGTAGGTTTCCCACTGACCAATTTTACCAATGGTAGGGGGTGGATTTTAGAGAAAAACATAGCATAGGTGCGCAAACGTAATTTTCTTAGGAAGTGGGGTCGGGTTTGTAATACAGTGGAAAATTTGGTGGTGGAATTCGAAAGTCAAAGAAAGTTGTTTTTCTTCTTTTCCGTAGACTAGATGATATCAATCGTTGAAAATTGTTTTTTACCATAAATAATTGTGGTTTTTTTGGGGCTCCACACTCTGACAGAATATTTATGGTCCAAAATTAAAAATTTTAACATTTTTCAATTAAAAAATATAAGACAATCGGAAGAAAATGAAATCGTATCACAATTTAAAAAAGAAAAAAGGAAAAAAACTAGAAAATAGTTCATTTCTTATATGAGTAATATAATGAAAGCACAAGCCCATAAGTAGTTCACGTCTTTGAAAATTAAAGCCCATGTCTTACATATATCTTATGAGCCCATGTTTGAAACCTGCGGCCCATTAAAATATTTATGTGTTCCACGGTCGTAAATACTCGTATCGCAAGTGCTAGTGTAGCTCTTTCTTATAATGACAACCTAATTTATTATACACCACCAAGATCTATTTATTAATTTAAAAATTCGAGAATCTGATTTACAATCGTTTACTAATGTTTAGTGGATTGATAAAATACACTGTGTTGACTTGATTTCTTATCCCATTCTCAATTTAAGAAAAAGAACTTCCAGATAATAAGCCGCCTCGATGCATAGTTAATTTGAAAATATTTAGTAAGGATTTTTTTTTTGTATCATCGACTAATATTTAGGGAGATTTAGCATCATTGTTCGTGTGAAGTTGAATATTTTTATATACATTATTTTTTGTTTCATAAGATCTATCTACTTATAATCTAGGGGATTTCACACTTTTACTATATGTTTTTAACTTTTTATCAACATATAAAAAAAATTATAACCAATTTTTTTAATTTAGTGATTTGTGTTGGAGATATTATAATGTGAATTCGAGATGTCATTTTTCAAATAGATGATATGCTATGATTTGTCTATACATACAATAGTTGACGAAATAAAAAAGAAGAGAAATGTATAACTGTATTGGAATGATTCTTTTGTATTCACTTATGTTGTAGATATATAATAACACAAAAAAATAATATAAAACGATATTTTAATGAATGGCCACCCCATATTTTGAAAATAAACATGTAATAAAGTGGTCCAATTTTTATAAAATGTATTAATATTTTGCTTTTTCGACGGTAATTGGCGCCATGTTCACGTGCCAACTGGGTCACAGCTAAAAGTTTTCATTATTAAATCTCATATTTTCCCTACTTAAATTATTTATTTTGCAACCATTCTTTATAACATTAGTATTTAAAATTTAAACTAAAGTCGTGGGAACAATCCAAATAATCTCACTCAACTCCTACCCTACACAATTTTCATATACTATTTGCTCATTTTAAAAAAATTATTTGGCGTGTAACGATTCCCAAATGATCGTAGAATTATAACGAAAGGAACATAAATTGCTAATTAAATTCGTTAAACAATGCTATTGTTCCTTGTCCGGCTCCTACACAATATTGCAATAAGTTATATATAACAAAAATGACGTGCGTAAAATAATTATGGACCACCAAACAAATTTTGGAAGACAAGAAAATTCATTATAAAAATTATTTCTATTTAGAGAATTGTGAATTATGGAGGCATTTAGTGGATGGGTTCACATCAGAAGTATATTATTGAAATCGTGAAGAAACAAGTCAAGAGAGAAGCAACATCATATAATATATGGTCTAACTGATAATTAATAAAATATTATAGTTATATATATCTTAGAGATGGTGTGAGTTTAGATAATCCATTTTATAAGAATAAAGATCATTATCCATGTTTTTTTTAATGAAGACAATACAACTCGACTCTCCTGAAAATAACATAAAATTATTATTGGAGGATCGATTCTTTCGTAGATTGACATATCATTAGTCAATAATCTATCACCCACTTGCTGGCTGCTACATATCATATGTTAGACGTACAAATTAGTTTATGATTATTTTTACATTAGGTATATATTATGAGTGTTTTGTAATTTAAATATATAATATAATAGAATGTGATTTAATTTAAAAAATAAACATGAACTTAAAATAGATAATGATTTTTCATTTTATTTTTATTAATTCGGAAAATGTCATACTAAAATTTAACTAAATCTCTTAATATATATAAAAATCTGATTTTTTTTTGTCATCTCAAAACATGTATGAATGACTAAGAATAATTGAAATCGTAATTTTAAAATAAAATTATACCAAAAAAGAAAAAATTAACCGCTTTCGATATTTATTTGTTAAATCATATCTTATTTTTTAAAAAAATACTAAAAGATTTTAGGTCTAGATTCATACAGTCCTTAAATTCAAACGGAGACTAGAGTTGTAAGTTTTTACTACCAACAAAGTCTATAAATTTTTATTAGTTGAGTTGGAGGATATTGGTGATCCATACCAATCATTTCTATTTACGTGATCTCTTGAATTACCTCGTACTCTTCTTTAGTTAAGCTAGCTAAACTTTTTGACATGTATTCGTTGTAGGCAAAAATATCTCTTCTATTCAAAGGGGTGTACTAGGATAATACAGTATATGTGGCGTTTCAAAGGTAAGTCACAGTGGCACACCATCATGAACCGAGAACAAGAGTCACATTGCACGCTACATACAAACATGCGGCTATTTTGGGAATATGAGCCATATCCTTTATTACTTGTTAATTTTATTAAATCATTATCTCAAAAAGTATTCGATTATACACTGATTTATTTTTGTTGATCATATTATTGGTCTGTTGTTTTAGCTAGTAATGATACATTGTGTGGGAAAAAACACAATTATTAGCGGATAGTTTTTTCTTTTGTTTTCCAAACAAAAACACTTGATTAGTTTGTATAATGATGATGGAGCGTCAGTGGATGATTCGATTATAGACAAATTTCTTATAACATGAATATCAAAATATCAAAAAGGACAAAAGAGGGAGACACGTGTCGAAAGATGAGTGCACGCAAAGTCAATTCCTAACGGTATCCAGTCACCGACCACCGACCTAAAACCTTCCTTCTCCCACTTTCCTACACCGTATACTATATTTTTACGTAATACCGTAACGTTGTATTATTATTGGTTATATTTTCGGCAATATTAAATTATTTATATTGCTTTTATTGCTTTTATTTATATTGTTCTCAAAAAAATCGACTGTGTTTGATTCGTTTGGGAACAACCAAAACAACTAAGAAAATATTGGATTCAAGCATACAGAAAAAAATGTTTGAACATATGACCAGTTAAAAAAAAAACTATAAAATTTATCCAATATATTAGGTTTAGAACAGTGGCGGATCTAGAAATATATTTAGTATGGGGCATATACATTTTTGTTACAACTAAAATAATAATTTATCAATGAATATATAGTATTTATAGTATTTATAATGTAAAATGAAAAATCGATGGCCAAACAAAGAAAAAAAAAAACTAACATGTAACAACGATGAAACATATATATATAAAAAATAGTATAGGGATCGCCACTAGACTCTAGTTAACATGTATGGTCTCTTTTACGTGGGGTTAAAACTTTTGATTTTGACACTTAAGTAGAATTAATGGACAAGTTAAATGTTAATGAAGGTAAAAAAGAAAATAGTATGAGGCATATGTCTCATGTAGTCATAGTGTGCGTCCGCCACTGGTTTAGAATCTATATATCTTTAGATTCATATATATATTCAAATATTTTAAATATCTATCAAATTCTCGGTTCGGTTTGATGTAAATTCAGATATTTAGTACCATAGATTGAAAAATCCATACGGATATTTTTCAAATTCAAATTTAATTTGAATAATTTTGGGTCTATTTCGAGATGATTCCCCGATTCCAAATATTTTATCCAAGCCTACGCACTTACTTATTTTGCATTAAAGTTATTAAATATGATGCCCGAGGGTAGGTTTCTAATTTTTGTTGTTCCTTACACCAAATAAAGTGTTCATGTATGAGTATATATGACTACTCTTTTTTGTAAAGTTCTCACCATGCATTTAACCTCGTAGGTAATAACATAATACAATTATGATAGTATATGATTCCAGTTATTATAACATAATCGACAGTTTTGGCGATGATTACAACTTCTCCATGTCTATAAAGAGACAGAGAGTTCAAGTCTCTTTGGAATAAAATTATTAGGAATTTGGCTAATCATAATTTAGTTAATTAGTAGTACAAATATAATACACAAAGGGTATATTCGTAGACAATAATATTAAAATAATAAAAACCACACAGAGGGTTTTTGCGTACTATAATACATATGGATATATAGTAGAATATACTTAATATTATTTTAAACAGAACAAATAACATAATTATTATTTATTATTAAATAAAATTGCGCATGTCATCTCCACCACCTCTTGTTCCGCCTATCCTCTTAAAAAGTTTCTGTTCCATATAAAAAACATTTAATAAATCATCACAGACGATACAGCTTTCATCATCGGCCCAATATTCAAATTTATTTCACTATTTTAATTTCTCCTTTTCTTTTTCTATAGATAATTCCAAAAACGAAGAGGGAAAAAAATCTTGTTATAACATCCAAAACAAATCCACCACCATTACAAGTTTATCTTCTAAACCAAAAAANTAAAAAAAAAAAAAAAAAAAAAAAAATTCTCTCTACTTTTTTTTTTCCTCTTCTTTGTCGGTGAATTTGTAGTTTTCTCTCTTTTTCTCCATCACCGTAATCCCACCTGCCTCTTCCCACATATATATTCTTAATTCCGAATCTTTGGCTCATAATCTTTTCCTAGCTGTCTGAAATTTTTGTCGACCAACTCGAGGGTTTTGAGATCCTCGAAGATGGACGGTGGGGGAGTAGCTGACGTGGCAATCGCCGGGACAAGGAAAAGAGAGAGACCATACAAAGGAATAAGGATGAGGAAGTGGGGGAAGTGGGTGGCTGAGATACGTGAACCGAACAAGAGATCGAGATTATGGCTAGGCTCTTATTCGACTCCCGAAGCGGCGGCTAGGGCCTACGACACGGCGGTTTTTTACTTAAGAGGACCTACGGCGAGGCTTAACTTCCCGGAGCTTCTTCCCGGAGAGAAATTCTCCGACGAAGATATGTCTGCCGCGAGTATTAGGAAAAAAGCCACGGAGGTCGGTGCTCAAGTTGATGCTTTGGGTACGGCGGTTTTGAATAACCGCCACCGTGTATTTGGTCAGAATCAAGAAAGTGATGATAAGAATTTTCATCGGAATAAAGAAGAGGAGGAGGAGGAGGAGGATGAGAAGAGGTTGGAGAGTGGTGGTGGTGGTCGGTTCTTGGATCGGGTTGACTTGAATAAATTACCCGACCCGGAAAGCTCCGATGAAGATTGGAGCAAATAAAATTAATAAAAAAATATATTTTGGAGCGGTGGCTGTTGCTAACGTACGCTTCAGCCTAGTTCTGCGTTATCATCATTAGCGCCGTTCATGATTTTTTTTTTTTTTTTTTTTTTTTTTTTTTTTGCTTTTGTTCTGAAGATTTTTAGGGTTTTAAGATATTAATTTTTGTTTTCCTTTTTTCCATTATTGCGGTTTATGGAATTTTAGGCAATTGCTTAAAGAATGCAAAAATGTAAATTACTTCTCATTAATACTCATTAATGAACTTCTTCCCTATTTTCTATCATTAATTCGTTTACTAAACTTAAGTAGTCGATAATAAGTGTTTATAAGGAGGAATATCCAATAACTACAAGATTTGGATTCGGACACTTACATCTTTCATGTCCGACTACATCTTTTATGTCCGAGACTAAAATATGTTATATGGTCTCGTACTAAAAATCATTCAAACATCCAAGCTAACGATTTCTAGATTTTAAAATTGATTTATGAACGTTTTTCGTATATTGTTAACAATTTTGTATTAGAAAATGTTCTCTTTGATCTGGTATTGAAATGTTAGGGTGATTTGAGCTAAGATTTGGGTGGGAATGAATCGAAAGGATAGGAGATCAAGTTGAATAATAATAATAACGAGCGGGACAAAGTATGACCTACATGCATATCATATAAAAGCAACTTGACATATATAGTCTATATCTTTATTAATTACGCCAACATTTTAAAAAAACAAAATGTTATAAAGTTGTTAATATGTGTATCTAATGTATGTATGGATAAGATTTTGAGTCGTCGAGGGACTTAATTAGGGGTGTTTTTGTTTTTTGTCTTCTGCTCCATATTTCTATTTAATTTGTTCTGTGGGTACCATTTAGATTTTATATGCTCTTTCTTTTTCATCTTCCATTATTACAAATTATTGTTGCTTTTATTTTTTTTATGTTTTTTATAATCTTAACTCATATATATTTATATATATTGGACACTGCAATTTTTCTTCACCATGCGTTTTTATGTTTATTATATTATGTAAGTTGTTTTGGTATTTTTCCATTATTTCTATAATGCTCTTGATCGTGTTAAAATTTTAACTCTACAAGTATTTTACTTAACAGCCGGAAATATGAAAAATGTTGAGAATAAAACCAAAAAAATTTGGATTAAAAACAATGAATCGTTGGCTAGACAAATATTATATTACCAGGAGTGAATATGAATCATATCTACCGATATCTTAAAATGTTAATGGGTTGTTAATTATTAATAAAAATGAAAAAAAAAAACTTAGATACCAAAATAAGTAAGAATACAGGTGGATAAGTCCAAGACAATCATAGCAAAAAAGTCTTGATTTGATATTTGATGGGGCTTAAATTTTTTATTCTGTTATCTCGACAAACAAAATGAAGTGAAATAAGCTTTAAATTTTAATTAAATCGACATTTTGCGTTTTTTTCACTATAGGTTTCATATTACGTGAACGAGTTTTGGATTTTAATTTGTGTTTTTATACTTTTCATTCATAAAAAAAAAAAAAAAAAAGACGTATGGACCAAATCCAAACAACTATTATATGTTGCTATAATTGAACCCTAGTCACGAATGAGAACAAGGCCAATTCAATACACGGTTTGATTAAATCGACTTTAAAATAATTGACCCCGAGTCCCCATCTTCTCCAAAACCCTGTCTGATAATCTTTCTTGTTGTCATTATCTCGATGGGATTTTCTCAAAATTGTTACATTTCTTAATTCACAATCACTTTAAAAGAGCGAGTTCAAGAATTAAAAGCCTGATTCATAAATTAGATTCACTCATTGCCATAATCATGTACCAACTCCAAAATCATGTACCAACCCTATGGTCACCAATATATGTCGTGCCTCCTATATAAAGAAGGCATTTGTGTGAAGTCACAAAACATCTTATTTCCGCAAATCCTATAAAAAGCATAAAAGTCCTTAGATTCTCAATTTATCCCGTTTAAGGTTTAACTTCTTAGACATTTCAACAATCGATTACCATAAAAAAAAAATCTTGTTCCAAACGGTAGGTGTTATATCTTTTAAGATATTCGATCTTCAAAGCTGAAAAAATGCTCTTATAGCGTAGAAAACAATCAATTTCAAAGTTGTCGTGTTAAGTACATATTTATTGTTTGATGATGAATTTGAAAACATATAAATATTAGTGTAATTGGCAACACACAAGGAAAAAGAAAAAAAAAATAGTCGGTAACCCGATCGTGGAATAGTTTGAAAATAATTCAAAATAATTCAAGAAGGTTAGAAATAACGGTACAAAAAAATTTGTCAATCTTTTTCTATATTGCTGGTTATTATTGATTTTGTGATCGATAATTATTAAAGCGGTATATCTTGGTTATCATTGAATTAATCTAGACTTTTTCTGATTCTCGTTCTTTTATTCGAGTCCTCGACTGTTAATAAGCTTAGCAGGATATAAAAATCTCAACGTTTTTTAACAATTTATGGGCCTTGTCAATCTAAGCCCAATAAATGGGCTTGTAAATAAGATTTATAGAATACTATATGGAAAGCCCACCTATATTGGTAATCTTAGTTTGGCCCGTGCAAGGAACTGAAGATAAAGATGATAGTCTTAAAACGATTTTAATTTTATGTATGTATAAAAAGAAGATTGTGTNTTCCAAAAAAAAAAAAAAAAAAAAGAAGATATTTTTACACATTGAGGTGCCCCTATTGATACTCAACATGTTTTGATTTTTATAAATCATATTCTTGCGATATGCTTTTATACCATTTTGGAATGTACTAGTTTGGAAGTTGGTCTTGGTGCATTGGTGGAATAAACAAAAGAGAAAAACAATTTTTTTATAGAAAGTTTCTAGAATAAGAATATCAATGTCTTGGAATTAACGCACCCATCAGTTTCTTGAATTCCATATCGAGGCAAAGTTTTCACCACTACTAGCTCCCTAACTCCAGCCTTCTAGATATATCACATTGCCCATGGTCATATATTATTGATTTTAAAGATACTACTCTCCCTTCAAAACCAAATGTTATCCTATAATTGTTAACGGGTATCAATGTAATATATCAAAATTTTCATTTTATTTTTTTATAAAAGAAGTTGACAGTTAGTATTTTTCATCAAATGTGAAATTTGATATTTATTTTATAGAAAAAACAATATTAAAAATAAATAATAACATCTAATTTGACAAAAAAAAAAAAATCTATAGCGATACTTAATTTGAAATGAATATAATATAAATTAATTGTTTTAGATATATTTTAGACCTATAAATAGAAATTTAAATGGTCTACTATGAATATGAATCTTAAGCTTAATATTTATAAAATTTAATATGGTATAAAAACTTGAACGTGTGTTTCCCACTTGAATTAGATGTAAATTTTGTCCGATAATAAATTTGCTCAATCTAATCCAAAACTAGTCATGAATGTTGAGATTAATGGGAAGTCGGTCTATTATTTATAAAATTTATGCAATTAAACAAACATATAATGATTATTGGAACAGTAAAAGAAGATATATGTTAGGGCATCTCCAACCATAAAACTCTATTTGGTGTAATTTTAGCACCAAATTTGGTGTTATGGTGTTTTTCATCTTCAACCATAACACCAAATATCACTTCAAAACTAATATTTATCACTATTATATTATTAATTCTTCTTTCAAAAAAAACTAAATAGTTTGGTAAATTAAAATTCTTAAAAACTAAATTACATTATGCTGAATTTTAATGCTTTTAGTTTAATTCAACTTTTAATTTGTATGTTAAATCTAAATAAATTTTAATTTTTGTTAAATGTTGTGCATTAATTACAACAAAATTTTTGTATTATTACAATTGAAAGTTATAAAAGTATTTATGATATAATTATGTTTTATTTACAAATTTTAATCAATTAATAATCACAAAAAACCAAAATATATATATTTTAATGTTTAGTGTGATGAATAGTATCACACCAAATATGGTATAACACTATTCATATAACACCAAATATTTGGTGTTATAGAATTCTATTGGAGAAGTTTTACATCAAATTTTGGTGTAACGGAGTTCCATTGGAGATGGCCTTGTACTTTAAAATTAGAAACAAAGAGGAAGAGAGTAAATAGGTTATTTAAGAAAAGAAAAGTAAAAAGGTAAAAAGGTTAATTTATTCACGTGAGTCACGTTGCAGAGAGAGATGAGGTTACGTGATCTTAACGAGAAGTGTGGAGCCCACAAAGTTTGAACTGCCTAGATTCACCGACAGTACGAGGATGGTTTTATCGACACCGTCCGATGTTTCCTTTTTTTTTTTTTTTGGGTCGACCCGTCCGATGTTTCCAAGCTGTCATTGTATTTGATAAATAAGAAAAATTAATTATAGATTTTAATTTTCTTGAGATGATTGTGCCGACACACTTTTGGTGTTTTGTGTCTCTAAATAGTTTTAAATATGTACAAGTTTCTAATTATACTAGTGAAAAGTAATTCATACAAGCCACGTTTATCACGAACAAACAATCTCGAACATCTTAGGATCCATATTTTATTTATTTATTATTGAATTAGTGGCGTCTAGTCAAAAGCGGGGTATGGGTAGTAGGGTTGAGTAAGATCATCAGGACAAGCAATTAGATAAAATGTCGTTGCTATAATATTCGTTAGATGTGTTATTCGTGTTAGATATTTAGTCTTCTTATTTCTTATATATAACGAAAGGTTTTTTTTTTTTTTTGTCAACATATATAACGAAAGGTTTAAGTAGGAAAAATTCGGCAGACGTTTTCTTAAGTTTGTAATCAAAATTTGACAATGTTTTTTTTTTTTTTTTTTGAATTGCAAATTTGACAATGTTTGTGGAAGCAAAACACATTAAAAACATATGCCATTTCATAGATTTTTCTCCATAAAAATGGATTTATACATTAAAACCATCGTTCTAAAAAGCGTTATAGATGTCTGTCTAGACATTGTTGGACGCTAAATTCTCATATATTGTATTATTAATTATGCCGTTTAAAAAATTATTATATTTGAATAATAAATGAATATATATTTTTGATATATTATAAATATAATGTTTTTTTTGATAAAAGTTTAAACCGCCTGTAGAATAGTCTCGACTCCAGTTAAACATATTCAGATATCAAGTTTTAGATCATCTATTTATCGTTTAATGTTTTTATGATGAAAGATACTATTGAAATTTCATGTATGTTAGATTGAGTTCCATAACATTTTATTATTCGATATAGATATATATGCTCATGTGTTACTGATCTTTATAAAAATATACATCTTCTTGTGCTATATTCGAAATTAGTTGGATTCCATGATAAGGGAAGAAACTAATTACAGTCAAAAAGTAAAAAGCTATCCGATATGATTTGTTAGAGGGACAAGTGTGGGGGCTAAGATTCCATTATTGAATCAACACATGAAAAAATTGATAAAAATATAAATAGAGAGAGATAGATTTTAATAATTACTACTTAGGGAAAGAAACAGAGAGCATCAAAGCATCGTCATAGTTCCATTAGGGGAAGGTTTGGCTTTTTCTTCTTCTTCCCACCCCACTTGTTAATATTCCTCTTTCACGCTTTGGCTCTCCTTTTACCCACACCTATTTTTCTGTTGCTTTAACTCACTAGCTACTAAACATGTATTTAGAAATATGCATTTTTAATTAACAGAAAACCACATTAATATCCATCTCAATATATACATTATTTTTTTTAACGGTCGGCAGTCACTTTATTAGACTCTGAATAATAATTTACAGTATGAAATAAACTGATTGCGATTTATAATGTAGTCCGAATAGTTAAAAATATATACAACAGGAATAAGTATGGTTCGTACAAACCAATAAAAATAAATATGATTTATCATAAAACATAAATAATAATAACATAGTTATTAAAGCAATCTCTAAGTCTTGTTATCATGATTCAACACATTTAAATATATAAAAAAAAAGTATAGTTTTGATAGAGAAAAAGATCAATTATAACTCTACAAAAATGAAAAAAATTAATATAACTATAATTATGTTTTTATCACAAATCGCACTTACATTTACTGTTACTTACGAGCAATACTTTTTCCTCCTTATTTGTTTTTGGGTTATTGTATTAAAGCAATCCCTAAGTCCTGTCAAAGTGAAAAGAGTCACGCCCTATCAAAAGGATGGATGACTAGCAAGAGCTATGATTATCTCTTTAGATCATACGAAAATTCTCTACTTAAATATTAAGGAATTGATTTCAAAGTCATTGAAGATTTATTACTCCAAATAGACCATTACTCTAACCATACGTTTGTACATATATATAGATGAAAAAAACAGTTGAGACATTGAAGAACACAGTACTATCAACCTCTTTTGTGCTCTCAAGTATATATATAATTTGATAATAAAATACTATTTACTGACAATATATTCACAATTTACTCAAGTATGCTTTTCATGTTAGCAATAGCTGAGTTTCTTATAAGTAGTATGAATAAATGAATTTTTTGAAGTAATTCTATAAAAATTCAGAAAATCATTATAATAAATAACAATTTTTTTGTTATGAAAGGATGAAATTATAAATTCATGTATATGATCAAAAGATCATTAAGAAAAAAAAATTGATATATGGTGTTGGGCAAAATTAATCCACTTACAGACAGACCGCGATATATGTAGAGTCTTGACCCATGTTGGTCACTGCCAAATAAAATGTAAGTTGAAAGAGGCGCGTGACGTCCACTCCTATTCCTAAAGGAAACTGGAAACGTTAACGGCCGCTACCTCATTAAGAGGATTGGGCCATGAGCCCATGACAGACACTTAGAAACCCAGCAACACGTACGTCAGCATAATCGACCCAGTGGCAGCCGACTTAGTAGGAGGCGGTTCCTAATGAC
>OVAF01001585.1:11030-31771 GCA_900406245.1 Odontarrhena argentea | reverse complement strand
TTTTAGGGTCAATTGCCTAATTTCATTCCCAAATGGGAATATTGTTGCCATTGACTCTAGTATTAATGTGTATTAATGTATTAATGTATTATGGATCACAAAAACCACAACATAAACAATTTGTACCCAGAAAAAAATCCATAAAAAATCACAATAACTGATATCACATGCACATTTTCTGGGTATAAACACAAAATCAAAATCTAGCAAGAAACAAATTATAATGTTGTTAAGATAATTCAGGGATATCCGAAAAAATTGGAACGATAGAGAGAAAATAATCATGTTGTAATAAGAATAAATGACTATATTGTTGGAATTAAAAGTTTATCTTCCATAGGTATGTCATATATGTATGAATGCATCCATATATTTGCATACATAATATATTTTCTACCTTATTGTTTCACATTTCCATTATAAGATTTATATTCTAAGAGTTCGTAGAATGTAGGTTTTAGTTTGTCACTAAGGAAAATTCTCTCTATACATATCTATATATATAGAGTAAATGACTGCTATCATTGGAATAACAAAATTCAATTCATTGTATCCCATCTCTTGTTTACAAAACCTTATCGGCACGATATTTTCTCTATTTTTAGGTATAAAATATTTAGTTGATGTATCATTTCGATATATTTAGTTATACATGTTTTGAATCGATATACATAGTATGTTATACTTCATCAAATCATATATACAAATGAATAGTTATTGATATTTTATCAATGCTTATCTTGAATAACAATCACCTATTTTGAACCATGTTCATTATTGATTTGTGGTATAAAAAAAAAGATAATCGTTATACTAGATAAGCATCGATAAAACATCGATAATCATTCTTTTGTATATATGACCTGATGAGGCACATATCTGATATAAATTTGATGAAGTAAAATTTATCATCTAGAATAATACATTAGCAAAAAAAAAAAAAAAAACCTAAAAATAGAGTGACTATCGTGTTGATAACGTACCATGTTCTTTTGGCAGTCGTTGCGACTATGACTGAGAGTTGTTCTTTTGACAGTCACATGGTCCTGTAATAGTTGATGCGATTAATCGCAACGATCTACGAATCTAATTTTAAATTGCTCAGAATTTTAATGAAGCGAAAAAAAAATACAAATATCATTCCTAAATTGTAGTCGTGGTTCGCAATTGCAAGTTGTCGTCACAACGATTCTCAAAATAAGAAAGCTTAACTAAGAATTGAATTGTATTATTCCCTCGATAATGGATTATTTATAGAGAAGTACACCTTCGACCTGGTTAATTTTAACATTGTTCTCCTCGGAATTGGCGAATCGAGCAACCGCTTCTTGAATCTCTGGTGGTGTCAGCGATCTTTCGCCGGAGATGAATGGTGGGTTATCGGGGAAATTGAAATTGACGTCATCGACACAGCGTAAACATAATTGAGCAGCGTCAAAAGCACAAGCCACCTTCTCGGGAGTGTCGTAAGAGCCTAACCAAATTCGTTCGCTGAAGTCTAAAAGTCTAATATCCGAAATCCATTTTCCCCATTTTCTCTTCCTCACGCCTTTGTATTTTGACTGCATCGACAAGTTTTGTTTCTCTTCTTCCTCCTTCATCACCATTGCAAAAAAAAAAAATCGGGTTTCGGTTTGGTTAGATTCTGATTCGGTTTAAGAATTGTTTCCCTCGTGTGATTGTTCAATTATTCTTGTTATCAAGATGAAACGAATATTACGGTTGTGTATAGTTTATATATGAGGAGTTAGGAAGAAGATAAACGATAATCAGTGCATGTAACGTGGCGGAATATAAAGGGTCACGCGGGAAATAATTTGACTGTGTTGTTTTTGTCGAATTGCCTTGTTTTCCAGGTGATTATTTTTTCTCCTTTTTCAAATTATTATTATATGATGATGGGTTTATCTCTATTTTTACTCAAACACGTTGTTTTTACAAGTTGAAACTTTCGTCGCAACTCGTATTTTCAAAATCAGGATATATTCTTTCTTTAGAATTTGAAATCCGGAGGTAAATCTCAGATGTTTGGCCCAGACTAATTAAGTGGTGGTCTCCCAGGGGCTTGAGATTGAGTATGTGCTTGCCTCATGATCTGAGTTCGATTCCACTTGGCCATCCAACCCACAAAATATCTGTACGAAAAGGAAACTCGACCAAAGAGGATTAGGTAAAGGTTCTTCTAGATGATCTTTAATTATGTTAGTGAATTTCACCAATACCTACCTGGAATTGACTACAACATGTGTCCAACAACATTTGTATATCCCCATTTTTTTTTTTTTTTTTGGTTATAGAATATGTAACATTTATTTAAAGTCTGGTAGTAATAAACTGTAAATAAAGGGGGAGAGAAAACAATTTTTAGTGTTTTCTTACCATTTAATTTACTTGGGGGTCATGTACGTAGAGAAAGACGGGAGACACTAAAACAATCTATAACCAATTCTTAGCGGACACAAAAAAAAGAAAGAAAAATAGAAAAAAACGTAATATTTCCTCTTCGTCGATCTCTTTATAAAGAGAGTTTGAATACAATTACAAGTCCTCTAGAATGATTGGTCAATACATAGTCAGTCTACGAGTCATGGTGCCAACATTGTTGACACTGACTTCGTTTGAACATGAGTGTTTGTTAGTAAGAATATGATAAGAAAGAAAAGTGACAAACTATTACTTTCCGACTGAGACTAACGATCACAAAAATACTATACATCGAAAAAGATAAAGTAGACTGGCTTATAAGTCTAATGAAAAATCTTACTACTGGTATGTTGAGCACTTTTACAAACACAATGTTGTACATTAAAATAAGAATTGGTACATGCGACCTAAAAAAGGTGATTTCACCAAACGACATTTATACCTATGAGATGAGAAAGAGCCGCATGGCGCATATAGAAACCAGAACAAGCTAGCAAAATTGGTAAAATAGCAATGTAAACCGGGCTAAATGAAACCCAAATTAAGAAGGAGAAAAAAACATGCAACTTTTGAATCAAATAAGATCTTACAAGACCGAGTTATAACAACACCAAAGAACTAGTAACAAGAGTATCCCTAAGAGGAAGGGAAAATAGCCAAATGAGTTTGTCGACAGACTGCTATGAATTAGAAATCAAATATATTGTAACTAAAAATTTATTATAAGAAAAATGGACAAAATAACTATCAACGAATGTAAGCTCCTGGACCGAACATAATTTTCAATTAATTTGGTAACTCTTGAATCGAACTACACACTTCTCAAAATTGAATTGTTGTCATCCACATTGGTCATTTTAAATTTGTTAGAAATTACAGAAATTACGATTTTATTATATATTTTATTTATTAGTTATTTGAAATTTATTAAAAACTTCAAATTACATTCATAAAAGAGAACTATACCAATTTAAAATTTCCAAAAAATTACATATATCACTGTTTGGTTTTGTGTTATTAATGAATAATTGAATTTGAGATTAAAATGAGTATTGTACACATCTATTTGACAAGGATTTGAAAAACCACCAATTTTGCAAATTTATATTTTGAAAAGTAAATATCCTCCTAATTTTTTCTATAATATAATGCACAAGTGGCAATAAATCTAAATTTTATTATGGTAGATCTAATAAGGTAATCAATTACTATGTGGATTATGGAACATATTTGAAATGGATGCTTATTTAAAATTCTAAATAGTATATAGTAAAGAAAAACGTAACTAATTTAATTTAAAAATCACTAAGAATTAAACTAACTTAATTATTTTTTTATAAAAAATTTGTTTAATGATTTTTTAATCAAATTAATTACCTTTCTTATAAAGTATTTTTAGTGGTGTTGATGTTGTGAGCGTAATAACAGCCATTAAAGGAAAAAAACTCTCTAGTTGACTAAAATCTTTGAAGTGCGTGCAAAAACAATCCAGCGTATAGCGATAGCAGCAACTATCAGTCCCCCATCTCCACAAAAACGAGAGAAGAAAATGGCGATTCCGATGCCTACTCGTCAGCTATTCATCGACGGCGACTGGAGAGAGCCTATCTTGAAGAAGCGTATTCCGATCGTGAATCCAGCTACCGAACAAGTCATTGGTAAGTTCCTTAGCAAGATCGGATCCAAGATCTTCTGGGTAGTGCTTTGTACTTATTAGTTCGATGTAGAGATTTCGCTTGCGGGATTCTTCCTACTCTAATTGTGATGAGTTCTAGCTGAATCGTCTTCGTCACTTTACTCCCCTGTATTTTCGTTGAAATTGATTGAAAGATCTGTGCATGTGTGTTTGGATGAGGTAGGTGATATCCCCTCAGCTACAACTGAAGATGTGGAGGTTGCAGTCAACGCTGCTCGACGAGCATTTTCGAGAAACAAAGGTAAAGATTGGGCTAAAGCGTCCGGAGCTGTTCGTGCTAAGTATCTACGTGCTATTGCTGCTAAGGTATTCATTTTTATCGTATTTTGAAATAGCTTCAAGTTTCCAGTTCTGTTCAGATCTTTTTGTGTAATCAGCGTTAATGTTCTGTATCTGATATGTTTAGGTGACGGAAAGAAAGGAAGATTTGGCGAAGCTCGAGGCGATTGATAGCGGTAAACCATTGGATGAAGCAGTCTGGGATATGGTAATGTTGCTTGTATATTGGTAAAAAAATTTGGGTCTTTCTTTGCGGGTTTGATTTTAATGTGTGTTGTTTGATGTCTTGCAGGATGATGTTGCTGGATGTTTTGAATATTATGCTGACCTTGCTGAAGGATTAGATTCTAAGCAGAAGGCACCGGTTTCGCTTCCCATGGAGAGTTTTAAGAGTTATGTTCTAAAGCAACCTCTTGGAGTTGTGGGACTGATCACACCATGGTAACTCTTGTTAACTATTTGTTTCCTTTTTTGAAGTTAACTTGTTAGGATGGTTATGGGACTAAGCTCTTGAACCTGGTTTGATGTTGAAGGAATTACCCCCTTCTGATGGCTGTTTGGAAGGTTGCTCCTTCACTTGCTGCAGGGTGCACTGCGGTTCTCAAGCCATCAGAGCTTGCCTCGGTGTAAGTAACTATGTATGATATATTCGGTTTTATGCTTCTGGATTGGTCCTTCTTCAAGCTTTTATTGAATCATGCTTTTACTTCAGCACTTGTTTGGAGCTTGCTGATATTTGTCGAGAAGTTGGTCTTCCTCCTGGGGTCCTCAACGTTCTGACTGGATTAGGTTCGGAAGCTGGTGCTTCTTTGTCATCACATCCCGGTGTAGACAAGGTAATGGTCTTTGAGACATACATCAAACATAATACATCTGACTAAAAAGGCTACTATACCAAATTACCATCATCTTAATTTATTATATGAGGTTCTTGGATGGTAAAATGCAAAAAATCATGATTTCTTGGCAGATCGCATTTACGGGAAGTTTTGCCACAGGAAGCAAAGTCATGACAGCTGCTGCTAAGTTGGTGAAGGTAATTCAACACTCTGAAACTTCTGCTATATGTTTATTTCTCCGTTTTTGTTTCATCAAACTATGTAACTGACACATCATTTGTGGCCTTGTTGCAGCCTGTTTCTATGGAACTTGGTGGGAAAAGCCCCCTCATTGTGTTTGATGACGTTGATCTTGATAAAGGTGAGTGTCACAAAAAGTAATTAGTGAAAAAGTGAAAATGGAGTTTTTCGTTGATAACTTCTTCTAATGTTATATGCAAGATAGTACAATGGTATTCGTTGCTTTTATGATTAAGTTGGATTTGGTTAATCTTAATAATCAATAATTTTTTGTATGTTCTGGCGCTTGCAAATGATTTTTATAGCTGCTGAGTGGGCTCTCTTCGGTTGCTTCTGGACAAATGGTCAGATCTGCAGTGCAACTTCCCGCCTTCTTGTTCATGTAAGTGTCAATCTTCTGCTCGCTATTCAGTTTGAACCTGAACTTCTTAGAAATACATGCTGTAAAATTTATTGACTGGAGAAGTGAATATTCCAGGTATACAGTAAGTGTTTCTATGAAGGTTAATGACAATAACATCTACTTCAGATAAAAAAAATTTGGTGGTTATGCCAAAGGGTTAAGTCCCTGCTGGATACGATTGCAGACCTTTGTCTATATTATACTGAATAAGTCTATGACATATCGTTTTTAAATTTTTCTATATTATCTTAGGAAAACATTGCATCAGAATTCCTAGAAAAGCTTGTAAAATGGAGCAAGAACATTAAAATTTCAGACCCCATGGAAGAAGGATGCAGGCTTGGTCCTGTTGTTAGCAAAGGACAGGTAAAGGCCCAGTCTTCGTTTGTTCTTTCTTTTTCATTTTTCCATCAGGTTGCTCATCCTTAACTTCTAATGCATTATAAGAACCAGGAAAAATTAATTGATGAGATTTCTACATTGAGTTCTGTAGCACAGTGATTATTTTTTTTGCCTCCTGTAATATCTGAGCTATTTAGCTTTGAGAGCGTCGGTCAAATCGCATCTTGGATATAGTATTTCATGAGGCTTGTCATGTTCTTACTGATTAGATGTAAGTGTCGGTCAAATCGCATCTTGGATTTAGTGTTTCATGAGGCTTGTCATGTTCTTACTGATTAGATGTACTTCAACTTCTGTTATCGTATTATTTGAATCTGACAAGTGTAATTATTGCAGTATGAGAAAATATCGGAGTTTATCTCAACAGCTAAAAGTGAAGGTGCTACCATCTTGCATGGTGGTTCGAGACCGAAGGTATTTTATCTCTCTTTCTTACCTATCCTTGTTGCAATGTCTTTCAGGCTATGATGATCACTTTATATCATATATATCTCAACAGCATCTGAAAAAGGGCTTCTTCATTGAACCAACCATCATAACCGATGTGACCACTTCAATGCAAATCTGGAGAGAAGAAGTTTTCGGGCCTGTTCTTTGCGTGAAAACATTCGCCAGTGAGGACGAGGCAATTGAGCTAGCAAATGACTCCCAGTAAGATAACGTTTCTCCAGAAAGTGAAATCTCATCAGAGCCCATCCCTTGTATTAGTGTTTAATATTCTTTTATCAAGTAAGAACTTATGTGGCTGAAAATGATTAATGCATGACAGTTACGGATTAGGAGCTGCAGTGATATCTAATGATTCAGAAAGATGTGAGCGTGTAAGCGAGGTTAGTGCATGTTTCTTGGACCATTCAGAATCCCTATACACCTAACAAATACCATCTAATAACACAAATACTCTGTTCCACTTTGTTAGGCCTTTGAGGCTGGGATTGTTTGGATTAATTGCTCGCAGCCGTGCTTTACTCAAGCTCCATGGGGTGGAGTCAAACGCAGTGGATTTGGACGCGAATTAGGAGAATGGTAAGTCTCTTCTTTTATGTCACAAATTATGCTGTCAAAGACTTAATCTTGATGGTTGTACTGAACAAGTTTTGGTTTTGTCTGGTTTATTGTGTGCTTCAGGGGACTCGATAACTACTTGAGTGTGAAGCAAGTGACTCTCTACACTTCAAACGACCCATGGGGATGGTACAAATCCCCTGCTGAGTAATGGATATATTCTCATGAAAATGGAAAACGGAAAGCTGTCTGTGTATCGATCCATCTTAATGCTAACTATAAATCTGTCAAAGCTTGGTCCTGAAACTATTTGTAAAACCTTCTGTGTTTAGAATGAAATAAATGAATAAAGTCGCTGCTTTGGTGATTGGTTATTCTCAAAGGTCAGCACTAATATCAAGAGACATGAACCATTTTATGTCACCTTCAAGTCACAGCAAAGTATAAAAGTCACATGATAATTAATTCACAATCACATTTTCTTATGCTATAAATGCTTAGACATAGCGATTTATGAGATCCAGATTATGTATATTAATATATATCTGAAATGGTATGATTTGGCAATTTAGACAAAAGAAATCTAAGAAAAGAAGAAGATAAAAGAGTTGAGGCAGAGAAGAGTGAGCGTGACTTAGGACCCATCACCAGATCATAGATCTCGATAACCACAACTTACTACTGACACTTTCCATTACATCTTCTCCCAAACTTTAACTTTTTTGGTTTTTCAATTTCTCCCCTCGAGATCTTCTCTCAAAAACTCTGTAAAGTTGCCATCTTTTTGGTCTGAATTCTTGTATAGCGTAACCAAACAGTGGTGTAATTTGTGTGAGAATTCGAGTTTTTGTGGGTCTGTTTAGAGATCTGAGCTTTTGGGGATTTTGAAAATGGAGGAGAAAGTGGTGGCTGTGATCATGGTTGGTGGTCCAACCAAAGGTAACTGCTAAACAAGTTTTGTTTTTGTCCTTTCAGATTTCTCGAACTCGTTAGAGATTTGGATTGATTTTTAAGCGTTTCTCCTCTGTTGTTTCGTTCTTAGTTTATGGTAACTATAGACAATTCTGGTCTGAATGATTATGGTTGTGATTCTGTTCGGAATTTGGATCTATAGGTACTCGATTTCGACCATTGTCGCTGAATATTCCAAAGCCTTTGTTTCCCATTGCGGGACAACCAATGGTTCATCATCCAATTTCAGCTTGTAAAAGAGTAATTCTTCTCATCTTGATTCAAATGTTTAGATCAATAGAGAATGTGATAGTGATGATGCTGATGATAGCAACCCCTCTTTGTCTGCAGATTCCAAATTTAGCTCAAATATATCTTCTTGGTTTCTACGAGGAAAGGGAATTTGCACTTTACGTCTCTGCCATTTCTAATGAACTCAAAGTTCCTGTCAGGTTTAACAGATCTCTTTTTTTATTTTTGCATACCTTCAATAGTGTCAGTTTCTTTATTTATTCGTTTTTTGGTTTCTGCATTAGATATCTGCGAGAAGACAAACCACATGGTTCAGCTGGTGGGCTGTATCACTTTAGAGATCGAATTATGGAAGATAGCCCGGTTAGTCTCCATTTAAATTGTTCAGCTGCTTATGAACGAAGTGTTTTCTTCCCACATCTGAGTTTTTTTTGTGTCTACTTTCTTGCAGTCTCATATCTTCCTGCTTAATTGCGATGTTTGCTGCAGTTTCCCACTCCCAGAAATGCTTGGTATGTTCTTTCTTAGTCACAATCTTGTGTGTGGACTCATTTTGTTTGGATGGTCCTTCTTACTTATGTTACCTTTATTAACAGATGCTCATAGAGGATATGGTGGAATTGGAACTCTTCTTGTGATTAAGGTTTGGGAATGACATGAGTAGTCTGCCTTTTTAGTTTTCAGCTGAGTTTATCAACTTCAAATTTTGTTTTTTAGGTCTCTCCTGAATCAGCCAGCCAATTTGGAGAATTGGTTGCAGATCCAGTTACTAATGAGCTGCTTCATTACACCGAGAAACCTGAAACTTTTGTATGTACATATATCACTAAGATGTCTCAATCTTTAGCACTCAATCTTTAGCATCTTCAAGTTATGATTTGAATAATTTATCTTGGAAACGCAGGTCAGTGATCGCATTAACTGTGGTGTTTATGTATTTACACCTGAAATTTTTAATGCCATAGGAGATGTTTCTACTCAGAGGAAAGATAGAGGTATGGCAGTAATAAAGATCTTACAACATAACATATTTTGTGTTTTCTTGTTTTAGCTTCTATTTTTGAAGACTCATCTCATCTGATACCTCTGTTTTTGTTGCCTTTTGTTTGTCGTAGCAACTTTGAGACGTGTTTCCAGCTTCGAAGCTCTTCAACCAGCCACAAGGTTTGTTAAGTTTTCTCTTTGTACATAACTGAAATAGTCGTTAACTATCTTTCTAACATGACATGGTTTAAAAAATTAAAAAATAGGATCCCGGCAGACTTCGTAAGACTGGATCAAGACATTCTAACACCTCTAGCTGGGAAGAAGCAGCTATACACTTATGAGACTATGGATTTCTGGGAGCAAATTAAATCTCCTGGGTATGCCCTGCCTTGTGTTTCCATCCATTTCTTTTAGCTGCAGGGAGAGAATGTTTAGCAGCAGCTGAAACAGGGAAACAATTGTTTATAGTTTTGCCTTATGAGTTGACTTTTGCGCAGAATGTCGCTGAGGTGCTCGGGACTCTATCTTTCCCAGTTCCGGTTAACCTCTCCTCAAGTGTTGGCTAGTGGTGATGGAACCAGGAGTGCGATCGTGATTGGTGATGTTTACATACATCCTTCTGCAAAAGTACACCCAACTGCAAAGGTACTTACCTCTAGTTTTGTTCCCTGTTGAAGCAATTTCTTCTCATTCCACATTACATAACAAACCATTCTTTTTCGTCTGATCACAGATTGGTCCCAATGTCTCAATATCTGCAAATGCTCGTGTTGGACCAGGTGTCAGGCTTATCAGCTGTATCATCCTTGACGATGTTGAGATCATGGTATGTCCCTTTTGCATAATAGGCTAAAAGAGAAACAGGCAATGTCCTCTCGGGATTGACTCTTTAGTGACTGTTTTCCCAGGAAAATGCAGTGGTGACAAACTCTATCGTTGGTTGGAAATCTTCAATCGGGAGATGGTCTCGTGTCCAGGTATGTTTCTCTCTTTTGTTCATCTGTTAAAGAGTCTGACTAATTCTGTTTGTGGACCTAAAAATGTTTCTGCGTTGTGTCCTTTACAATCATGAACCTGAAGTTTTACTTTATCCATCACAGGCTGAGGGAGTCTATAACTCCAAACTCGGAGTCACCATTCTCGGTAAATTCTATTTTCTTTCAACAGTGTCAAACTGTCATCCTTCTCTTTACAGACAAACAGCAAAATCTCTATATTAACAGAAAAATAACGTGAAACATAATGGTTTCAGGAGACTCGGTTGCAGTGGAAGACGAGGTTGTGGTGACCAGCAGTATTGTTCTTCCAAACAAGACACTCAACATGAGTGTTCAAGAGGAGATCATCTTGTAATTGAAAAAAGGAATCAACCAGTTGAGTCATACCATCTCCCTTGGATTCAGTGTTTTCTGAAGTGTCACAGAAGCAGATATTTGGGAACTAAGACTCATTTATTTACGTCAAGAAATTTCCTGACTTTGTAACAAATACCATCTTCTATAGTCACTCATACTCATCATAGCTACTGTAAAAGGCACTGAATTTTTGGCCCATAAAATAAAAAACATCTATAGTTTGGTATTTTTTAATACACTGTTCTTGCTATATGGTATAAGCCTATATCCTACTCTTTCACATGCAAATAAGAGAATCATAGCCTGAACTTCCGGGTAAGCCGACTACCAGATTTGCTCTGCGACCTCAAGATCTCCTTTGCGAAAGCTTGATTCCCAGTCAAAAGAAGCCCGTTCAGAACTCGATTAAACATGAATTTCCGGGGTACAAACCCTCTCTCAACCATGTCAAGCAATAGTTTACCTGCCACCACCATATCTTCTGATTTTTTTCTCACAAACATTCCACTTATCAGTATGTTATAAGTATCTAGATTTGGCAAGCACGTCTCACTCTGCATCTTCTCAAACAAACCCAACGCTTTCTCAACCTCACTGCATTCTGAATAATACCGTATCATTATATTATACGTCTGGAAGTTTGGTTCGCAGCCTTCATTCTGCATTCTCTTCATCAACTCCTCTCCACGGCTGAACTCTCCAGCGTGAAACAACCCTCTAATCAACACATTATAAGTCGTCACATTCGGTTCATAACCTTTCCTCACCATTTCCTCAAACATCAAAACCGCATTCTCTACGCTATCTTTCTTACACAAAGCTTGAATCAAAGCATTATGCGTCGCAACAGAAGGAAGCACTCCTTCTCTAATCATCTCATTGAAAACCTTCCTAGCCCGCTTTATCTCCCCTGCAACACCAAACCCGTGAACCACGGTTGTGTAAGTAACAACATCGATCTCACACTCCCGTTTCTTCATCTCCAAGAAGAATTCCCAAGCCTGTCTAATCTGCCCTGCTCTAAAGAACCCTTTAAGCATTGTGTTATACGTAGTCAAATTCGGCTTTATCTCTCTCTCAACCATCTCCTTCATCACCTCCAAAGCTTTAGGTGTCCGTTTAATCAAACACCAACCATTAACAATCACATTGTAGCTAACTACATCAACGCTAAACCTTCCTCTAAGAGCTCTAAACAACTCATAAGCTTTCTCTACTCGTTTAGATTTACACAACACATCGAGAATCGTATTGAAAGAAGCTAAATCCTGAAAACAACCATGTTCGTGCATATTCAGAAAGAGCTTCACCGCTTTATCCGGTTTTCCGGAAGAAGCAAACCTCTCGGCAACGATCGCGAAGGTTTTCGGAGAAGGCCCGAGTCCAAGGAAACGCATGCGGTGGATTAGAGACCATACGGTGGTCTGGAGGTGAAGACGAGCGGCGATGTCGATTGCAAGATCGAAAGAGGAAGCGTCATGAATGCATTCGCGCTTGTGATTGTCGAGGAAATGGAAGAACTCGAGAGCTTTGGGGCCGTGATTCCAGAGACGTTTGAGAATTGAGTTAACGAGATGTGGTGTCCACGGAGTTGTGGCGGAGAGGAGACTTGATTCGTCTAGGGTTTTTCTGGGAGAAGAGAGAAAAAGTTTGGCTATGGCGGCGGAAGTTCCCGGTGGTGGTTTTAGATTTGCTCCGGAGACTGAAGTAAAGAGCGATTTGCGAAAGAGACGATTCATTTCATCGATTGGTTTAATTTGGTTTTTGGTTTGGTACGATTTTTTGTTAAGTGAAATCTAGTAGAGATTCCAAAATTACTGAAATAGCTATAAAGTTTTATAAAATTACTCGTTTCACTCTAAATTTTGATTGAGATAGATATTCACCCTTTTCGCAGAAGATAATTGCAGAATTTCATAATATGAAGGCGGTTTTAAAAGTTAATACGTTGAAGGTACAGCTGAGGATATGATGACCCATATATTCAATTTCAAAACATTTATTATCAATTTCAGTTAAAGCAATGATTCGTGAGAGCAAACGAAGATTGTGAAAATAGCGAAGAGACATGAGAAAGTAAACAAACACATGGGAGATATTCGGAGAACATTACAAATATTCTTATAGAGAAGATTGTTGTTGGTAGGTGTATTACCGTGTATAGTATTTAAAGGCAATGTTTGAGGCTCATTTGGATGAAAATTATGAAAATGTCAATATGTACAAGAGAATATGTTCTTGTGGTAAGTGGTAAATCAGTGGAATATATCGAACATGTTTATGGAACTTGTATGAATGTTGGTTTAGAGGTTGGAAAAATGTCTCAGAGATGTTCTCAAGATATATTGAATGGATTTAAGCTATGACTTGTGATTGCTACAAAAGAGTCAATTCGTCTTGAGAAAAGAAAAGTACTAAGAAGATAAACTACCCAAAAATAAAAAGGAAACATGAGTCTATAAAGAAGAAAAATATAAGCATGTGCTTGGAAGAGGAGGACGCATAATACATTGTAGGACGCATAATACATTGTTTAAAATGTGGAGAGGCGGATCGTAGTTCAGTCGGTTGCACAAAGTATCCAAAGCATGACAACTTGAAAGTTATGTGTTATTTAAACTATGACGAGGTAAACACAACAGATGTAAGTGTAACAAACCAAAAGGCTCCAAAGAATTAAAAGAAATCAAAGAATAAAACAAGATAAGAGGAGGTATGTCTGGTTATCTTTAAATCATCGTTTGTTTTGCAAGATTTTTTTATGTTTGATTTATTTTGATCATCTCTAGACGCTGAAATCTAGAGATTATGAATAAAGCTACGAGCTCAGACCTAGGCAAGAGAGTCTTCCAGTTCAGATTTCAATACGAAGAAGACCTCCAAAATTAAAGTCCTAGACAAGAGACCCTACAGTTTCAACCAATGGATGGTTATCCTACAGAAATGGGACCGGTCATCTCCCCTTCGTTCCTTGCCCAAATCCCCTTCTGGATTAACTTAAAGGGCATTCCTCTTCACTATTGGCATGATGCGATGCTTAAGAACATAGGCAGAGAAATTGAGACCTATTTTACACATGAACTCTCTCCAACTGCAGCTAGGCTAGGAGTGATGATGAACGGACTCGAACCACTCACCATGGAAACAATCATCGAATTCTCAAAAGGGGAAGAATCTTTGGTTACCCTCGAATATGAGAGATCGACCGAGACTTCACTGTGGCGTCTGTCACAGGTTAATTCATGAGGCTGAACACTGTCCTGAAAATCTCACAACTAAGACAAGACTGATGAGAAAAGATCTCACGAAAAACTCTCTAAAGATTCTGCTACCGCCTTCGACAACCTAGGTGCCAATTCTAGGGAGCAGCCCCTTCCTCCATAACTATTGTTCTAACCATATCTTACCTACCAGAGTTTCTGTAAGAAATTGTCGGGTGGATTTTCAAAATGACTTATTATGAAAATATTTTTGAAAACATGTATATTACATATGATATTTCTTTATAAAAATTTAATATTCCAATCACATCTAATATTTGAATCATGAATGGATACTCTTTTAATTATTATTATTTTTTAATCTATTTACACCCATTCTTTGCTCAAAAGTTCAAAAGAGATTTTCTATGCTCTATGCCTCATTGTCTCTATTCTTGAATCAAGAATCTTGACTTTGGTATTAATACAAAATTGCTCAAAAGTACTGTCTATTCCAGTGGTTAATAAACAGTACTTGTAATTACTGATTACCAAAAACAAAAGGAAAAAAAATTGGAATATTTCGCAGTAAAGGAGGGAAACCACAAAACTTCAGTAATAATATTTTTATACTACTTTTTAGTAATTTTAATTGTGTCCATTGTGGTTTGTATCTAATTTTTAATTGGTGGAGATAAAAAATGGGATAATGAGACATGAGACATCCTTGGCATGTGGATTTCGGATCATCCAATCATATTATTCGTATCCACGTTCAACTATAATTATCCCTTTCTAAATTGAATTATTATTTTTGGATAAATAAATAAATTTGCTTTTAACAAAAAAATAAAATAAATTTGAATCACATGTTTGCATTATGAATTTTATTTTAACAGGTTACAATATATGGAGTAATTGTCTAAGTATCTAAAATCATCTAACACTTTTCGATTTATTTACTTAAAATTTCCCGTGATTAACTAAATTCCAAAATACTCAAAACGAGTGAATTTTTTAGATTATTCAGATCACATCCAATATTTGAGAATCGTGACTGTGATATTCTTTTTTTTATCTATTTATATCCTCCATTACGGGATCCTCTGCTCAAAATAGATTTTTCTAATGCTCTCTATCTTGATTCTTGATTCTTGACTTTGTCCCCCAAAAAATATATACTCTCACTATTTTTTAAACATTAATACTCCTTTAAATTTGATTTATTGTAAAGTAAAAAGCCAACTAAAAAATCCCAGTAATAAATGGACAATACTTGTAATTACACATTTCCAAATTGAAAAAAAAATGGAAAAATTTACTACAGTAAATGAGGGAAAGATGTCAATGTCAGAGTGTGAAAAAAGAAGAGACAGAAAGATGAAAAAAAATTGGGACCCAAAAAAGATTTAGAGGAGTGCTGTGAAGACACAATATTATTACGTAAATCTGACAACACATAAACACATCACAGTCATGGATTTTATAGATTCTCTTCTTCCCAAAGATCTTCTTTTTCACAAACAAGATCCGATCTTCCAGATTCTCTCTCTCTCTCTTATTTATGTAAACTCTTGGTCTTCCCTTCACATTCATTTCTGCGTCCTTTCCCATTAATAATACTCTTCTTTAAAACGCTTCCTTGTTACTTTCCTCTGCTTTTATTTCTTCAAGAGAGAAACAATGGCGTTTGGAGATTTTTCTTCTTCTTCTTCAGAGGAGTTACATGTTTTAGCTGTTGATGATAGTTTTGTTGATCGTAAGGTTATTGAGAGATTGCTTCGGATCTCTTCTTGTAAAGGTAATAAAAACACCAAGAACTGATGCTCTTTTGGTTATGTTTGGTTTCTGATTTGTTTTCTGGGTTTTGTTGTTTATACAGTGACGACTATGGAGAGTGGGACAAGGGCTCTTCAGTATCTCGGTCTTGATGGAGACAATACCTGTTCTTCTCTTCTTAAGGTAACATCTTGTCTCTGTTTTCCCTTTTAAAGATTCAAGCTTTTTAAGTTTTCTCCTTCTGCTTGTTTGGCTCCCAAGGAATCTAAAGATTGAACAATGATGATTTATTTATCTGTTTATTTGAATATTGAATTTGAGATATTGTGTGTTGTAATTAGGAACTGGTTTTTGATGTTGTTTATATGAAATGATTTGGGTACAGGATTTGAAGGTGAATTTGATAGTGACAGATTATTCAATGCCTGGATTAACTGGATATGAACTACTCAAGAAGATCAAAGTAACTTTTGTTTCCAAATTTTTTCCATTATTGATTAGCAAAATTTTGAATGGGAAGACTTATTTACACAAACTCTGTTGGGTGTTAACAGGAGTCAGCTACATTCAGAGAAATACCAGTGGTGATTATGTCTTCTGAGAATATACAACCTCGTATAGACCAGTAAGTACTAAATCACTGAACCCAAAGATTCATCAAACATTTTGAAAATAAATCTGATTTTGTTGAATTTGTTTCCCTTTTTGTGTAGATGTTTGACTGAAGGAGCAGAGGAATTCTTGCTTAAACCGGTGAAATTAGCAGATGTGAAGCGCTTAAAAGAACTTATATTGAGAGGTGGCGAATCTGAAGTAGTACAAATCGAAACCTCGAGCCCTAAGAGAACCCTTCAAAATGACATTGATTCAGCGTCTTCATCTTCAATGTCCTCGCATGATGGCTCTTCTATAGATGATGACGCTTCATCTTCCAAACGGATGAAGCTAGAGTCTTGTGTTGATGATTGAGCTAAACCTTTTTATCTTTCTCTTTGTGTTGTTTTGTAATATACACTGAGCCAAGATGTTTGGTAAATTTTTTGTTTTGATATATATGCAACTTCTAGATTGACTCTCTTTTTTTTTTTTTTTTACATCATTGTAAATATGCAAATTATTTATCTAATGTTGAAAAATCTATAATTTAAAATGAAACGTGACATTATTTGTATATGATCTTCAATGTCCAGATTGTCATGCACGATTTCACTTTAATTTCGTAGAAAAATTTAGACATCAGTGAGAAAGAAAAAACGAATATTTGTTCGTGGCATACACGTGGGACACTACGATTGGTTCATTATGCTTGTTTGGGAACGTTGAGACTTGAGGCCACTGTAGTCTTATCTAAAACTTTTCAAGAACACAAATAATTTTTTCTTTGGTGGTGTCTCCAATGGCTTTCTCAGTGACTCTGTCTCAGCTTTCTTCTCTTTCTACCATCTCTTCTCCACTACCAAATTCTTCTAGAAGATTCACTCTTCGATATTCTCTTCCTCAATTCAGAGTCAAAGCAGAGGCAGATAAAGAGAACAAACAGAGCACACAAGCTAAAGCAGAGGCAGATGGGGACGCATCATCATCTTCCGCTCCAACCAAAACTCCGAAAAAACTTCCCAAGAAACCGGTCTACTCGAGTCTGTTTCTTCACTCCTTTTTGAAATTTTATCCAATAAAAACATCTTTTTGATAAATTCTAATGGAATTTTTGTGGCGGATGAGAAAATACAGTGAAGAAGGGTCAAATAGTTCGTGTGGACAAAGAGAAGTATCTCAACAGCATCAATGTAGAGTCAATATCTTTCTTGGGTTTCAAGTTTCCTTCTTTCGGATTCCGTTTCTGAACCCTTTTGTTCTCTTGGTTTGTTGAGATCACAGTACTTATCGGTTGGACATCCACCTTTCTACAAAGGACTTGATTACATCTACGAAGATCGCGGCGAGGTATGATCCCGCACTAAACCCATTTATTACCTACAAGTATCTCAGTCTTTGTTAAAATCTATCTTTCAGATCTTGGACCTTCGTAATTTCGAGACTGGAGAGTATGCTCTTGTAAGTTTCCCACACAAATTGTTGATTCTATTGAAAGAGCCATATAGAGAGAGGTTGATAAGCTAATATATGATGTTTGGGGATTGTAGGTTGGATGGGTTGGTATCCCGACTGCGCCAGCTTGGCTACCTACAGATATGCTCATTAAGGTACTCAGAATTTCTCAGTACGTGGACTACAAGTAACACTGTCTTCAATGTCAAGTAATGATTTGTTTTGTGTGTTTTTGGTTCCTATTGCAGTCTGAGAAACTTGTTTACGAGCGGCTATAGAGACCAGAGTATCCAAGAAGAATCCTTTGAAGACAAAGAAACATTATTACTAGCGGTTACAAAACTGTAATAAGAATGTGATCTATACTATAATAAGAATGAAGGTTTAGTAGATGCACTACTCTCAGTTTCAACAAGCATGCAGAGAGACAGAGAACCAAATGATGTTTCTCGCATAGTCCAATATAGAACTTGCTGATAATATCATATCCATTTTGGAGACTGTTCTTGTGATCAACGTAATGGAATAAATAACACACTAAACAGAATACCAAACTATAGCTTACACAAAACCAAATATACAACATAAATAGTACTCTTGAGTTCTTGTTTCCTAAATCTCTTTGTTTCCTAAATTGTTTTCTCTCTGCTTTTATGCCGCCAAAACAAAAACAAAAACTGATCAAATCGAAAAAATGGGGGAATTTAGGGTTCACCGAGTGATGATATATAACGGTCAAAGAAAGAATCTAGGATTAACCTGATTATGTAATTTTCCATAATTTAGGATTTTCCTTTTTTCAAACAATTTTGTATGTATTCTCTGCATTTCTATTTCCTTTGCAAAAAAGGAAAACAATTTTTTCGAACCCTCATGACTTTTGTATTTCCGTTTCCATATCAAATATGGAAAACAATGTTTTCAAAACCTTACATTCTTATATATATATTGGACCTGACACACCAACGAATTGCAAAAGACACAGTTAATTTGTTTGCACTTTCAATAATCTCTCAAAACATGGTTTCTTCTTCTCCTTCTTTCAAGAGATCTCACAAGCCAAAGATTTCTCTCGGTTCTCTACCTGAAGATCTTCTTGTAGAAATCTCCTCACGCGTTGGAGCTTCTTCTTTCTCCGAGATTAACAATCTCCAATTCGTTTAGAAATCGTTTCAACGTCATTGCAAAGATCGTTACGTTCTTCGTCGACTTTCTCTCCCAAAACCTAATGGTTTTACATGGTTTTGCAAGGGACGCGACAAGTTTTCAGTCTTCGTCGATAGATGCCTAGAGAATGGAAACCCTGAAGCTCTATACCGTAAAGGACTTGTGGATTACTTTCATCAAGTTAGCGATGAACAACGAGACAGAGGACTCAAATATTTAGCCAAAGCTGCAAAGAAAGGAAATCCAAAGGGAAGGTATCTTTACGGAATGGTCTCAATCTGTCTTGGAGCAAAACATAAAGGTTTCAAGATCTTGTCTTCTTTGATGAAACCTTTGGTGTCAAGTACAATGGAGGAGATGAACAAACTTCGGGAAGAGATTAGTAATGATATTTGGTTGTGCGGAAAGCCGATGATGACAAAACTTAAAGGAAGCTATGTTCGCGAGGATTGCAACTGTGATGGTCAAACCAAAGAGTTCATGAAAAGGTGTGTTTGGCATCGACATGGTGAAGGCAACAACATGCTTACTTCTTCTGCTTGTCAAATTTGTTTGTGGCATCACGAAATCGGACTTTTCTTGGCTAGTATTTGAGTGATTGATGTATTGAATTAAAATGAGTATTCTTGAATTTATTACACACATGTTTTTGTACGACTCACAAAACATGAATGAAATTTTTATTGTTGAGATGGATATTTTAAACAAAATTGTTTTCATGAAATTGACTGACCAATGCAAATAAGAAAAAGAGTAACTCTCGGAGGTTTTTTTCTCACTTAACACTAGGACTATTATAGGTGATGGACGATACTGTAAAAAATATTTGAGGTGACATATGTATTAATTAATCAATGTACTTGGTACGATGAACAACAATGGTGTACTTCTTGAACACTGAACGGACCTCTCCGAGTAGTTTTCGACTTGGCTACCGACACATAAATGCTCATTAAGGTATTCAAAAATTTTCAATACGTGAACCACAAGTAACATTGTCTTGTATGCCAAGTCATGATTGTTTTATGTGTGTTTTAAAACACCTGCAGTCCGAGAAGCTTGTTTATGAGCGACTATAGAGACCAGAAGAATCCTTTAGAATGAAACCGATATGAAGGTTGAGCGTTAAAGCTGAGAGGATTGATAACAAATTAAAGCATTACCATTATAAGAAATCAATGTTACCTATCAGTAGTTACAAAACTGTTTGTGGAATGTGAAAAAGGGACCGAATCTATAAATTTTCTCTCTGCCGCCAAAACAAAAACAAAAACAAAAACTGATCAAATCTAAAAAAAATGGCGGAAATTAGGGTTCACCGACCGAATGATGATAACGGTCAAAGAAAGAATCTAGAGTTAACCTGATTATATATTTTTTGTATGTTTTAGGATTTTCTTTTTCTTAAACGATTTTGTCTTCATCCTCTGCATTTCGATTTCCTTTGCAAAAAAGGGAAACAATTTTTTCGTTCGTACCCTCACAACTTTTGTAATATATTCAAATTCATTTTCATATAAGGAAAGCAATCTTTCAAAACCCTTACGTACCTACATTCTTATATAAACAACCTTTGCACACCAACGTATTGCAAAAGACACAGTTAATTTGTTTGCACTTTTTCGGCCAAATCCCCTCTGAACTAGTTAATCCCCAAAAATCCAAACCCGAACTAATAAATAAAGCCTAAACCCCTATGAACTACATATATTT
>OVAF01001584.1:0-20746 GCA_900406245.1 Odontarrhena argentea | reverse complement strand
AAATGGTAGATTTAAAAAGTGTCATTACAAAAGTGGTAGATTTGTAATTCTCCCATTTTAAAATATCTCAGTCGCTGCGTCTTTTACTCTCCGGGAATGAATCTCGTTTTTACCTTATTTTGCTTGTCGCAGTCGCAATCGCGGCGGTCATAAAAAGAACACGGCCATATTGACCTCTCTTGTCTAACTTTTAAATCAAAGATTTCTATTCAAATTTGAGCACTAGAGAGTCCATTTGGCAAGCAATAAAATCTATTGAAATCTAGTACATTGTCATAGGAAGTATAGAATTTTCTCTAGACAATTTTCACCAAATAACTAAAACTGTGACCAGTAACAACATCAAAATGAAGAAGTAGCCGAGCTAATAAATCTTCCAGTTCGCTTTAGTGGGAAAGTATAGAAGCGGAGATGATGCTGAAGTCTTCGACATCGATTCTAACTCCTTTTGGCACTCTTCGAGATTGCACGTTTTTATGAAGGAGATCTCCAATGTTTTTAAACATTTTGAGTTAGCAAGAATGTACCTCACTAGTTGTTTCTCGTCTTCTCTTCCTCCATAGTCATTCCACCTTAACGACTCTAGACGAGACGATAAGCATCCAGGAATAGTACAAGGTATGTTCCAAGAAGATGGGACATACCCTTCTTCATCTTTCTGATACCACAAAATTTACTTTAATATATAAGTTGATCAAAACTAGATCATGTGCTTAGAATTTTAAAGGATGAGGGTACTTACCGGAGTGGCTATCACAAGACTTTTCAGATTAGGAAAATTTTGAAGCAAACAAATAAGTGGTTCAAACCAATCAACAAGTTTCGGACAGAAGCAAAAGCGTCTGAGCCGAGAGAACTGAATGGCGTTACAAGATGCAACCTGCAATAGAAAAGACATGGTTAGTAGTTATTGATCAAACAAACAACAAGGAACAGGAGGATATGTAACCGGTACCATTGATCCGGTCAAATGCACGCCCAGAGTTCTGGCAGAAGAAAGACATCTCAGAAACTTTTCATCAGTGTTGGAAGCAATGGAGATGTATGCCTTATTGAGGCAAGGCATATCCTCTATCAAACAATGGTCATGATCTTCAGATAAGCGTAAGTTTAAAATTTTTAATGCAGGACAGTCTATTTTTACCAACGACCTAATGTGATCAACCTCCTCGTCATTCTCCTCCTCATCGTTCTCCTCCTCCTCCTCAATGTTCTCCTCCTCCTCCTCATGCTCGTCCTCCTCATTCTCGTCCTCCTCGTCATTCTCCTCCTCATCGTTCTCCTCCTCCTCAATGTTCTCCTCCTCCTCGTCATTCTCCTCATCGTATTCGTGAGTAATCTTGTAATATAATGTTTTCAATGAAGAAACTTTGACGGTAAAATTGGTCAAATTGTCATCCACATGTCGTTCCACATTCAAATACTGGAGAACAGGGGAACTCGACAAAAGCCTAACAAGAGAGTCTTGATCTTTATACACGACTTTAAAAAGATCCAAAAATAAGAGAGATGGTAAGCTAGCCTCGAAAGAAACATCCACGAGAATCTTGTTAGACAAAGTTAAATAAACGAGAGTACCGCATCTGTAAAAGCTCATAGGTAACCTCGTAGGCTCTGCTTTTTTCCAAAGAAGCTTGAAATATAAAGCTACCAAACCGTTATTACCAGCCTTCTCAGCCCAATTCCCGACATCTACTTCGTTGTCAACAGGACATTGCGGACCAAGTTCGATGTCAAGGCTTTTTAGTGTAGGTGCCTTGTGGAGTTGTAGTGACTTGTCAATAAAGAAACCACCTACGTCTTTGAAATTGAGCTCAGGCAGCATCGTCCAGATGTAACGCCATCGTTTAGACAAGATGGAAGTTGCCACTGCATCTTTTGTAGGGACGAGGAGCAAGATCCGCACTAGTATATCTTCGGGCAAATCACATATTCTCCTACGACAACACTTTCCAAGTCTTGAGCAGAAACTCATTGCGCCAATGGAACTAAACCCTAATCCACGAGACTATATAGTAGTTTTTTATTTATTTTTCTCTCTATTAATTACGCAACACATATTTTGTTTAGAGGACAAATAAATAACAAAAAAAGTAAATTACCCAATATATTAAAAGAAAATTTGCTATAAAAAAAAAAACATGTAACATATAACAATAGATTTCATTCAAAATATTGGGCCCTTTGTCCAAGATTTATCTAAAACGTGTAATCCAAGTAATAAGGTTTCAAAAATATAATTCAAACAAATCTTTTATTATATTACAGTATGACATCTTCAAATCACCTGAATTTAAACAGTAAATGGTTGTTATTTTTTTTGTCAAATATGTAAATATATGAAATAGGTTACAGAGTTGAACCTAATAGTTTTGTAAATGATTGTTATATTAATATTAAAAAAATCTATACGATTTTGTAGAGAATAATTGCTTACATTGGCAGAGTAGTAACATGTCACTTAAGAAGTAAAAATTTTACCAGTTGAATTATTACAATTTTTTTTGTCTCTTCGTTACAGTTCCAAAATTTAACAATTCATTCTAGTGTGAATCGGGAGGATGTGATGGACTTAAAACATTAGAGTATAACCTTTAGGTTTCCATCTTTGAATTGCTTACCAACCAGTTCTTCTTTGTCCCGGGATACAACAATGTAGCCTGAACCATGCTAATCAACAAAGGGCATGAGCTGAACAATAGGACTTTTGTGCTGCATTATCACACGTAGAGAAGAGAGGGATGCCATTACAATCGTGATGATGTCAAAAAATATTCATATTCATGTTATAAATTTGTTTTGCGCTATAAAAGAATTTAGTCCTCGACTTCTCCCTTTGTGTGTTAATACTTGACCCATAAAGCAATTTTATGAGCACACTAGATGTTGACCCTGGTGGATTCAAAAATTGGTTGCTGGATATACCAATTGGTTCTGTACCATGAAACCGGATGTTTCAATTATTCAATCCCGGTTCACTCTTTAACAGATTGAAAATTGAATCAAAAGTTTCGGTAAATGACTGTAGAATACTCCTGATTAGGCCTGGACATAATATCCGGATATGAGAATTTTAAAAACAAAAATTGGAATCAAACCCATTCAAAATTTTACACAAATTTCAAATGTGTTTTAAATTCTTATATCCAAAAAACTGAACCTAAATTAGAACCAAACGGATATTTAAAAATACTTGAAATGCATTTATATACCTCAAAATTTAATTATAATATAATGTATTTATAAAAAATTACAATTATAAATATAAAAATACCAAATGTTTTAAAATTTAGATACTTGAAACATCCAAAATAACCAAAAGATTATATGCTACAGCCTACATCTATAAAAATTTAACCAAAATTTATTCAATTTTAACCTAAATTTATTTTATTTTATGATGTTTCGGTTATCCGAACCAAAACTAACTTGAAAACTGAAATTATCCAAACGGATTCCATAACACTAACAGGGGGTTATTGGATGTTGTGTTTTATTGTATTTGGATGTATTTGGATGTATTTGTCAAATACGGTGTTATTCAATTGTGTATTTCGTTAAAATACAATAAAATGCAGTGTTATTCAATCGTGTATTTGTTTGGTGTATTCTGAAATACATTAAAAACAGGCGTTATTCAATATCGATCGGATTTCGTTGCATTTTGATTTTGATGTATTCTTGTATATGGATCATGAACAAAGCAAATACAACGTTTTTCCTTTGGATTTGTGATTATTTCCATTTAAAACAAAAAAACAAAAAAACCCAGAAATGGCTTCCTCTGAAAACCACAGACTACGACCTCGTTCCTCGTTCTCGACCTCGTGAAACGCTTCTTCTTCAATCACCTTCAATGGCTCTTCCATAGCCACTGATTATCCTCTTCTTCCTCGTTTCTGGTACGACTATTTTCCGATTTCAGATACTGTGATTGTGGGCTGATTTGAGAATTCTATGTCCGCCGCAGGAAAAGAGAAGGAGTTCTACCTGAAATACTATGTTGGCCACAAAGGGAAATTCGGACACGAGTTCTTGAAGTTTGAGTTCAGACCGGACAGCAAGCTCTGTTACGCCAATAACTCAAATTACAAGAAGAACGTTACTTTGATCCGGAAGGAGGTCTTTCTCACCCCTGCCGTTCTCAACGACTGCAAGCGTATCATCCGAGAGCAAGCTGGTCCCAATAAGCACCTTGTGTTGCTGCTGAACAAAATTGGTTTGTTCTATATAAGCTTTTACTCGTGGGTTTGGTGTTCTTACTTTTTGTGATGGATTTCTCTCTGTCTAGATCTTGTTCCTCGAGAGGCTGCTGAGAAATGGCTTTCGTACCTTAGGGAAGAATTTCCAACTGTTGCGTTCAAATGTAGTACACAGGAACAGAGATCAAACTTGGGTTGGAAATCATCGAAGGCATCCGAACCAAGCAATACCTTGCAGCCAAGTGGCTGCCTTGGAGCTGACACTCTTATCAAATTGCTGAAAGACTACACAAGAAGGCATAAGGTTGGTTTTGCTCAATGTACACTTTGATCACCTGAGCATTGACTTATAGTATTCAGTTTCAATTGAAAGTGTTCTTTGGCAGTTAAAAAATCTTTTACAGTTGGTATTATCGGACTGCATAATGTTGGAAAGAGTAGTCTTATTAACAGTTTGAAGAGAGCTCATGTTGTCAATTATGTCGGTTCCACTCCTGGACTGACTAGGTCTTTGCAAGAGGTTCACTTAGATAAAAACGTGAAGTTGTTGGATTGTCCTGGAGTTGTGATGCTCAAATCTTCAGCAAATGATTCTTCTATAGCTCAGAGAATCAAGAAGTTGGAGGACCCAGTTAGTCCAGGTAATTGGAAATAAGTTTAAGATAGAACACACATTGTTCTCTGCTTTATCTTGTTAAGATTTACAAATCTCAGTGACCTAACCTGGATATCTTTTGCTTTGTGGAAATTTTAGTGAAGGAAATTCTTAAGCGTTGTCATGCACAAATGCTGGTGACTCTGTACAAAATCATGAGCTTTGACGCAGTTGATTATTTTCTTTACAAAGTCACCACCGTTAGGGGTAAACTTAAAAAGGGTGGTCTTGTGGATATTATTTTCACAAGATTGGTTCTCTTATTGTTTTCATGTCTCTGGCTCATTCTTAAGTGATGCTGGTTTCATGTGTTAACTTTGAAAAAACTGAAATTCTACTAATGTGCTGGTTTTGTCTTTGAATGTACATTTTTCTGTTCTTGATACCTTTTTCACATCTTGTAGGGCGGTTCATGAGGTTTGGCCAAAGTCTGATTGAGAACAAGAGCATACTTCTCTAGTTTATTCAATTTTTCTTGTCATTGAGTCATTTTAAGAAGATTCATAGCCTTAGGAAATATTGGTTTTTGGGAGTAATGTGTTCTTAATTAGAGTTCTTGTTTTCCGATATGTGTTGAAGTGGATGCAACCTCCTTTCACGTGCTGCACTTCTTACGAGTTTTGCATTCCACGTCTCTTTATTTTTCTATAATTTGTTAAATTTGTTTGGTTTTGAAATACAAAAGAATACATCAAAATACAATACAATCAAATACAAGAAAAACATTGAGTATTTTAAAATACAACAAATAACTGCTGTGAATACCGCAAAATACATCCAAATCCAATTACTTTAAAATACAATAAAATACTGAATTCAATAACACCCTGTAAATCCGAAAACCCGAAAAGTTGTGCGTTAACTCGGACATTACCGGAGTCCGAGGCCACCGGTTGATGTATCATAAACCCGGGTTTCAATACATTTATACCAAACTGGTACGTTTCAATTAGCCAATCTCGGTTTACTCTTAAACCGTTTTAACATCGAATCCAGAGTTTCACTCCGATAGCAGAAAACCCTCGACGATCAAAAGCCGTCTTCTTCCTCAGACTTCATTTCTGCAAATAGATGAGTTCTCCAACCATGAGATTCGATTCCTCATTTGCTTCGCATTTACTATGAAACCACCCCAAATGTTCCTCCTTCGATCAATCATTCAGTTCTACTCAAAACCTTCATGGACGACGATTCAACGTTCCTACACTTCCGGTAACTCGGAATTCAACATCTCCGGCGAGGTTCTCACTATCTTATCCAAATCGAAACCCATAGAGCCTGCTTTAGAGCCGCTAGTTCCATTTCTCTCCAACAAAATCATCACATCCGTAATCAAAAACCAGGTCATCAATCGAAGACTAGGGTTTCGTTTCTTCATATGGGCATCGAGAAGAGAGCGTTTAAGAAGCCGAGAGTGTTTTAGTTTGGTGATTGATATGTTATCCGAAGAGAATGGGTGTGATTTGTATTGGCAGACATTGGAGGAGCTTAAATCTGGAGGTGTCTCTGTTGATTCTTATTGTTTCTGTGTTTTGATTTCTGCTTATGCTAAAATGGGTATGGCGGAGAAAGCTGTGGAATCGTTTGGGAAGATGAAGGAGTTTGATTGTAGGCCTGATGTGTTTACTTACAATGTGATATTGAGAGTTATGATGCGTGAAGAGGTGTTCTTTATGTTGGCTTTTGCTATTTATAATGAGATGTTGAAATGTAACTGTGAGCCGAATGGGTATACGTTTGGGATTTTGATGGATGGGTTGTATAAGAAAGGGAGGATGAGTGATGCACAGAAGATGTTTGATGATATGATTGCTAGAGGGATTTCTCCTAATAGAGTTACGTATACAATTCTCATTTCGGGTTTGTGTCAAAGAGGAAGTGCTGAAGATGCGTTGAAGCTGTTTCATGAGATGAAAGCGGGTGGTCACTCTCCTGATTCCGCTGCGCATAATGCGTTGCTTGATGGGTTTTCTAAAATGGGTAGGATGGATGAGGCGTTTGAGCTGTTGAGGCTGTTTGAGAAAGATGGGTTTGTGCTTGGTCTTCGAGGTTATAGCAGTTTGATTGATGGGTTGTTTAAAGCTGGGAGATATAATGAGGCGCTTGAGTTGTATGCAGTTATGCTGAAGAGGAATATTAACCCTGATGTTGTTATGTACACGATATTGATTCAAGGCTTGTCGAAAGCCGGGAAGATTAAAGATGCGTTAAAGCTGTTAAGCAGCATGTCGAGTAAGGGTATTCTTCCAGATACCTATTGCTACAATGCTGTTATAAAGGCTCTATGTGAGAGGGGGCTTTTGGAGGAGGCTCGGTCTCTCCAGCTCGAGATGTCAGAAAGGGAATCCTTCCCTGATGAGTATACAGACACAATTCTCATTTGTAGTATGTGCAAGAATGGGCTAGTTAGTCAAGCCGAAGAATTATTCAAGGAGATTGAGAAGAGAGGTTGTTTTCCTTCGGTTGTTACATTTAATGCTTTAATCGATGGACTGTGCAAGTCTGGTGAGCTCAAGGAAGCCAGGTTATTGTTGCATAAAATGGAGGTTGGGAGACCCGCATCCTTGTTTCTACGGCTTTCGTACAGTGCAAACCGTAGTTTCGACTCTGTGGTTGAATCAGGTTCGATCCTCAAGGCATACAAGGATCTTGCACAGCTTGCTGATGCCGGGAATTCACCAGACATTTTTACTTACAATGTTCTGATGAACGGGTTTTGCAAAGCAGGAAACATTGATGATGCTCTCAAGTTGCTCAACATGCTGCAGCTAAAGGGTTTGTCCCCTGACAGTGTCACTTACAACACTCTCATCAACGGACTTCATAGAGTAGGCAGAGAAGAAGAAGCTTTTAAACTCTTTTATGCGAAAGATGACTTTAGACACAGTCCTGCAGTTTACAGATCGCTCATGACATGGTCATGTCGAAAAAGAAAGATTTCGGTGGCTTTTAGTCTATGGATGCAATACCTGAAGAGAATATCACGTCTAGACGAGGGAGCAGCTAATGAGATTGAACAATGTTTGAAGGAAGGGGAAACAGAGAAAGCTTTAAGACGGCTAATCGAATTGGATAACAGAAGAGACGAGTTCAGTTTAGGACCCTACACGATCTGGCTAATCGGGTTATGCCAGTCTGGTAGATTTCAAGAGGCACTGATGGTGTTTTCTGTTTTACGAGAGAAGAAGATCCTCGTTACACCTCCAAGCTGTGTCAAATTGATACACGGACTCTGCAAAAGAGAACAACTCGATGCAGCAGTCGACGTGTTCTCATACACTCTAGACAACAACTTCAAGCTGATGCCTAGAGTTTGCAACTACCTCCTGAGCTGCCTCCTGCAATCGAGAGGCAAAATGGAGATTGTTTCTCAACTTACAAACAGAATGAAACTTGCAGGGTACGATGTTGACTCCATGCTTAGATGGAAGCTTTTGAAACATCGTAGACATAGAAAGGTCCTGATCAATTCTTAGGGAACGAGAATGTTACATAAAGGTTTTATATACTGGTCGGCGGGAATTCCGGAGAGGAGAATTTGTGTTGATTCAACCTCTTTTTCAGCTAAACATTACGTTAGAGTAGAAGAATCTCTGCAATCAGAATCTCGAAGAAAAATGACAAGACTGAGTCTAAGCAGGCTAAAAGGAGGAACACAATGGTTAATTGGTTATACGTAAATGATTTGTATGCTTTATTTATAGAGTTGTTCTTGGAAGATTTCCGAATTTTTGTTGTTTTGTTAATTTTCACCGATTTGTTTTGTATAATTATGTTAATTCTCTTAGAAATAAAGACCAAAAATGTCTGAATCTCTCTCATATGTACACAGCATGTATTGTATACAGAATCATTTGGTTTGACATCTTATACAAAGACAACAGGAATTTTTCCGAAGTCGTTTTTTTTTTTTTTTGCTCTAAAAAGATATACTTAAACGTGATGAATAATAATACAAGCATATTATTGGTTTAATATTGTTACACCAAAAACAAACTAAGCCGCTTGGACTACACACAGAGAATTACTAAAATATGTATATATATACGTGTTACAAAAAGAATTGGAAATCTGATCTGATTAGTTTTAAATATTGTTTCAGCCTCTGCCTCAAGGAGCTTGTCTGATCAAAAATCTGTTGTCTTCTTAAATCTTCAATCTATGTACAATTCAGAGGTCACTTGGTTCTGTTATGTACCTCTATCAAAGATGACTTCTCCTGCAAACTCTATAAACAACACTCTCATCAGTCTCTTTCCTATTTCATGTCTTATCTCAGCTCCTATATGTACACAGCTTCTCCTATTTCTACCATATGAACTTGCACATAAATTAGAACAGAAGATAATGACCTCATTTTGGGAACTGTTCTCGGATGGGAACAATCGAAGGAGGGTACCCAGGTTCATTGCACTCGGTATTAACTTGAACAGCAATGGAGTCGTCACCTGTCACGGTTAGCATTTCTGCTGTTAAAAATCTTTGAACTATATTTAAATATCTTTCAAGGATGTTCTTTTGGAATGCAAAGACTAGTTTCTTGGTCGAGGTAACTTACGAGACTCAAAGCTGTTGTGCCCAAAAGTAGAAGATACATTTTCCCCTACATCATCATTCATACTCACAAAGTTTAACAGTAAAAATGGTAAAAACTGTCCTATTACCAGAGCAAAAAGATGGTACCTCAATAACATGTAGGTTTGATGCTCGGCTTAGAAGAACAAAGGCAAACTCTCCAATCTGAGCAAGCAGTACCCCGACATGGAAAGATATTCTCATGTTGTACCTAAACGCCTTAACTACTATTGCTGCAATTGCTGTCTTAATAACTATGACTAGAATCACAGATGCCAAAAGAATATCCACGTGGTTCCACAGAAAGTGCACATTTATGAGCATCCCAATACTAGATAGGAAGAGAGCGGCAAATAAATTACGAATTGGTTCCACCTGCTCTAGTGTATGTTGAGCAAAGTCGGTCGTAGACAACATAACACCAGCCACAAATGATCCCAACTCCAGACTAAGACCCAGCTTGTCACTGCACTGAAGTAGTTTTTGCAAGGAACAAATACTTAATAACTGGAAATTAAATCGATATTTTAGCATACTTAATTACTTCAGTGTCTATTGTAATCATAATTGTTTTCTTCTATAATCTATCACTACATGCAAGCTTAGGCAGACTTTATTGTTTTTTTTTCTATAGTCTATAATTAAATTTAGGTAGCGAGTACTCAGGTTCTACGATACACCAAAAGGTATCAAAAAGCTAAACAAACACCGGTTTGCACAAAATAAATGATGAATTAGACTTACCCATGCGGATAGTAAGCAGAAGGCCACAGCTGCTAATTGGTAAAGTTCATTTGTCTGCATTGTATAAAGAGAAATATTGGCAAAAATTTGGATCCCACTCGAAGAAAGAAAAGAATATAAGTCAAAGTAGCGACTAGGAAGATATGTAGTCTAAAACTTACTTGAGATGATAACTGAATCATTAGCTTCAGAAAGCGGGGAACAAATGACCATGTTAATAGAGATGCAACGATGAGATATAGAGACAATATCAGTAGCAGCTTTCCCATTGATATAATTCCTTGTAGTAAACCACTGTTACCACCCAAAACTGGAAGCAAGGCGAACAATAAACCAACAACACAGTCCTGAAAGATAAGTATCCCTATCGTTACTTGACCATGTAGGGAACTTGTACTGTTCCGTTCTACCAAAAACTTGACCACCACTGCTGTTGATGACATAGATAAAAATGCACCAACAAAAATACCCTCCGACAGTCTTGCTCCACACAACAAGGCAGTTACACCACACAAAAACATAAGTAAGACAATTTGAAGAAGACCTCCAAGGACAGCAACTGGGCCAACAACTTTCAACTTAGTCATTGAGAATTCCAAGCCTAAAGCAAAGAGAAGGAAAACAACACCAAACTGTGCTACAGTTTCAACCTGAACCATTTCACTGATGAATTTTAGTCCTCCTGGCCCAATGATTGACCCCGCAAGAAGATATCCAACAATGACCGGCTGTCCAAGGCACGAGAAGACGATGCCACCAATTGCAGCAAAAACAATAATGACCACCAAATCTGATATTAATCGCAAATCTACTTGGAGTATCGGATACTTAGATTTCTTGTTTGACATGACAAAAACGTTATTCTTTTTGTCAATAAGAGTCATATCGTCAGAATCTTCATTTTCCAGGGAAAACACATTTTGAAGTTGGAATGGTCTCGTACCACTGGGAAAACAGAAAAAAGAAAAAGAGAGGAACAAGTTATAAACTCTCCTTGCACAACTGAGGAATATGGCTAATTTTGAACAATTAGAACAAGGTTCCACATACTTATTTTCTTGTGTATCATTTCTTTTGCCTTTCTCATGTGTAACTTTGGCTACAGTCTCTATTTCAGCCTAGAAAACACATTTGTAAGTATCAGAAGGGAGAGCTCAAATACATAAAAGATCAAATTAGGAAACTATAAAGTGACTGAAACCTACTTGTTGGTCAGCAACACTGCTATTAAAGCTGGCTTCATCCGATCCTAAGCAAGAAAACACGGATTCATATATCGAATGTACGCAGAAGCAAGCGAAACCTCAAGAGTATCATATTTTATCATGTACGTCTCCCTAAGAAAGTTGCAATACAAGGTTAGAAGAAACTCTAACCTTCAGGCTGATCGTTTTCGGAAAATTCTTTCTCGAGAACCCGATCAAACATTTTGGCGATGCTTCCTTCACCATTTCCCGGCGCCGTCGAGTTCACCACGTTGCCGTAAAACCGCTCTCGCGTTTCTTCATCAGATCTCGCTGAAAAGGATTTATTAACTAACAGCGACACAACCACAAGACGAAACCAAATTCCAATCGCCATGGATCCCACGAAACTGGGAATAAACAAATCACACTGATACTCGCAGATCGGAGACTTCGCTTTAGATCCAAAATTTCTGAAATTGAAGTTTTCTGCAGTTTAGAATCGAGAGTTAGTTTTCTTTTCCTGAAGTTGACATGAGCTCGAAAGGGCTTTTTGAAACAAGCCCAGATCCATTTGACGTGGCATCACCAAAACGACGAAAAGATCTTTTTCAAATATCACAGGAGCTTAACCAATCATAAGCCTGGATCTATTACACGTGTCTTTATTTTCCACGTTCAAATCTCAACCCTTGATTCTCATACATTTCCAGAATTATAAAGTGTCCTTTTTTCTTATGCTTTCACAGATTTTGAAACAGAAAAATCTCTGTATCTATTACTAAATTTGTATTCCATATAAAAAAAACCAGCAATTAATTTTATTAATATGAATTAAATTTTATGAAAATAGTTGTAGTCTATTAGGTGAGTGGCAGCAGATCAAAACCCATCAATTTTATAGCAAACAGAGTATGGTTGCTTCACTCTCTCGACATTTATATATTCCTAAAAAGCTCCGTTGAGTGCAATTTTTTTGGAGTTTTAAAATAGAGGAAACATAAAAAAAGTAGCCTGCGAACATTTTGGATTCTTCACGTTTATTTGTTGTGTGTGTGTTTTGGCTCTACACCTACTCCAAGAAGCCATTCCAAAGGGGTTAGGGTTTTTTTGACTAACGAGATCTCTCTCTTTCTCAATGGCTTCCTCTTCTCTCCTCAGATCCGCCGCCGCCTTCTCCATCGCTAATCCTCGCTCTGACGCTTTCTCGTCGTCCAAGGTTAGAGACCACGTTTTTTTTGCCTCTTGCCGATGTTTTGTTTAGCTTCCTTTTCTGAATTTCTTTTGTGTTTCTGTTTGATTTCATATGGTTTTAGCTTAGGTCGTTCTCTGATCTGCTTGAATTTCGTCTTTACGCGCCTTTAGATTTAGGTTCTGTTCTGAGCTTCTTCTCGACGTTAGCTGGTGACATTGAATCCTGTTTTGATCTTCGTTCTTGCGTTCTCGTATGGTTGTTTCGTTGAAATGGTGGATTAGAAATTGTGAAATGGCTTGAGGTTTTGGAGTTGGTGTTTAAATGTGTGTAGTGGCAGACAATTGTATGTTGTTTGGTTAGATTTTGAGCTTTATATAGTCGATTTTGGAAACTTTTGATTCTAAGCTTTTCCCGGGAACTTTGCAAGATAACAATCGTATTATTATTTTTTTTATTTGTTCTCAAATACTCAGGTGTCGTCAAGTCTTGGATTTAGTAGATCATCAAGATTTTTTGGTGCTGCCGTTGCTGCTGGGCCATCTTCATCTCTACAGTAACTTTTGTTGCTATCTCTGTAACAGTTGGAAATTGTATGATGCAAATTTTCAGTTCTTAGAAAGTTTTTTGTTTTCTTTCCTTTTTCAAATGTGCAGAAAATGCAATGTACGAAGTGTGCAACCCATCAAGGCAACAGCTACAGAAGTGCCAGCTGCAGTTAAGAGTAAGTAAGATTTTTTTTTTTTCTTACTTCAGTGGATTTGTATGTTGATATATGCTTATTGGTGAATTTGATTTGATTGGCTTGAGTAGGGTCAAGTAGCACCGGAAAGACTAAGGTTGGGATCAACGGTATGTGCTTTTTTTGTTTGAAGTCCTTGTGAATATTCTTTGAGGTCCCAACTTTCTGGTTTTTTTTTATAGAGGCTGCTTTTTTGTATGGCTATGAGTGTTGCAGGTTTTGGTAGAATTGGAAGGTTGGTCCTACGCATTGCAACATCCAGGGATGATATTGAGGTTGTAGCAGTGAATGACCCATTCATTGATGCCAAATACATGGTAATGAGGCCTTTTAAGCTAGTTAATTTAACTTAGTAATTCTTGACATGCTGTTTATGCTCTGATCTTAAACTGATCTACTTCTGGCTTGCTTGAACCCGGCATAGTTTGAGAAAACCTTGAAAGATGCATAGTGCATTTGTCTTCTTTTCTAGTGAACAAGTGTCTGCTTTTCAAACTTGATGTGGATCTTCTGTCCCCCTATTTTACAGGCTTACATGTTGAGGTATGATTCTACTCATGGAAATTTCAAGGGAAGCATCAATGTCCTCGACGATTCTACTTTGGAGATCAACGGGAAGAAGGTCAATGTTGTCAGCAAGAGGTACAGCATGTTATTTTCTGCAGATCGGAGAGCACACTCTCACTATTGAACCTGATACCTTTTTATATGCTTCCTCAGAGATCCAGCTGAGATCCCATGGGCTGATCTTGGAGCTGATTACGTTGTTGAGTCTTCAGGTGTATTCACTACGCTTGGAAAGGCTGCATCGCATTTGAAGGTATAGTTTCATATATGAACATACATTATTGACCTCTACCTTTACCTGCGACAACAGTGTATTAAGATGACATATGGATGCTTGATATTCCCTCGCTTTTGTAGGGTGGAGCTAAGAAAGTCATCATATCTGCCCCTTCAGCTGACGCACCCATGTTTGTTGTTGGAGTAAATGAGAAGACATACCAACCAAACATGGATATCGTCTCCAATGCAAGTTGTACCACCAATTGTCTTGCACCTCTTGCCAAGGTTGGTAATGTTGCTCAATCATCTGATACCTCATTTGTGCTTAAACTTTGTTCATAAACCATCCATTGCTTAGAGCTTCATTAAGGTCAATTAAACTGTATTTGGCAGGTGGTGCATGAAGAATTTGGTATTCTGGAAGGCTTGATGACAACTGTCCATGCAACCACAGGTCTATATCTCTTGCTCTTGTAATGTACATCAGTGTATCTTATTAATGTTATAACTTATAACACTGAAATATGTGTTTTGGTGTCTTACCTTTCTATGTCCAGCAACTCAGAAAACTGTTGATGGGCCATCAATGAAGGACTGGAGAGGAGGCCGAGGCGCTAGTCAAAACATCATTCCTAGCTCAACCGGAGCTGCAAAGGTATACAAAAAATAACATGGTTATTAACTAGCATGCAAATTACATTAAATCTGGAATTATATGTAAGCAATGTTTATTTTGTCGGAAAAGGCTGTAGGTAAAGTTCTTCCAGAACTGAATGGGAAACTTACGGGAATGGCCTTCCGTGTACCAACACCGAATGTTTCCGTTGTGGATTTAACTTGTCGACTTGAGAAGGGTGCCTCTTACGAAGATGTTAAAGCAGCCATTAAGTATGTCTCCTTAAACATTCTTGACCAGCCAAATTTCCTCATCAAAGTATTGTTTGTTACATGAGTTTAATGTAGAACTTGTAGTAACCTCTTGTGATTTTATGTAAACTTCTAATAGGTATGCATCAGAAGGACCTCTAAAAGGCATTCTTGGGTATACCGATGAAGACGTGGTCTCGAACGATTTCGTGGGTGATTCAAGGTCAATCTCTTTTCTTCAAAGCTGCCTGAATATCCAAAACGTCTTGTCTTTGTGGTTGGCCAATGTAATTGATGTCGATTTTGCTGAAACAGGTCAAGTATCTTTGATGCCAACGCTGGAATTGGATTGAGCAAGTCTTTTGTGAAGCTCGTCTCTTGGTACGACAATGAATGGGGATACAGGTAAACAGATCCATCCAACAAATCTCAAACTTGTCTCATATGCTCAAACACTAATCTCTCCCATTTAATTTTGCAGCAACCGAGTGCTTGACCTTATAGAGCACATGGCTTTGGTAGCAGCCAGCCACTAAAACGGGTCACACCGGTCCTTGCAGAAGCTGGAGCCTTCCTGCTTATTACGTAGCTGGTTTTGGATTTGGTTCGGTTCCATTAGATGTTAGATGTTTTAGGAGGTTTGGGATTGAATGACGAGCCTTCCTTCCTTTTTGTTCTGAAAAACTCAAAACCACGCAACTTTGATCTATCAATAAGGGGATGAGATTTGTTGTACTAAAACCAGTATTAGCTTATCAGTCAGTATAAGCAAAAATGTTATGTACCTTTACTTAACGTTTTTGAACGGCTTACTCGTTTTCGCATTTGATGTAACGAAGTGTGAAAGTTCATCACCGAGATGAACATCATCGCCATATCTTTCTCTCTTCTCCATGATCACCGTTTTATCTCACTCGGGCTGTTTTATCCACGAGTTTGAGGATAAGGAAGAACATTTTGGTCCCTAGAATTTTGCTTACATTACAATTTAATCCATGGAGTTTTGCTTATTACATTTTAGTCGGTAAACCTTCATTCATTACATTTTGGTACTTAAAACTTTATTTATTACAGAATGGTCCCCTGAGATTTTTTTTGTTTGACATCCCTGAATCTCTCTCACGGCACTTACTTCCCGTGAAAGAAGCAACAATATTTAGTTTCTTCTATATATAACCTCCCAAAAAAAATCAGCACGCAGTGAAACAGAGAAATCGAATTATGGCGACGAAGCATAGAGACGACTGCATTGTCGACCTCTTACCGAACGAAAACGACGACGGTTCGACTCCGTCTTCATGGCGTCTCAGCCTCGACACGTTCCGTCTTCCTTCTTCTTCTCCTTCCTCTGGCCGTACTCGCTTCTCCTGTTATCTCCGTACTCCCAGTAACTTTCTTCTTCCTTAAATTCTCCGTTTCGTGTTTTTGTGTATGATCAGTCTACTGCTCGTGCTTCTACATGATTCGTGCTCTAATCTGTGACCGACTCAGAATTTTAGACCTACACAGTTGTTTCTAATTAATGATTTTGATTCAGAAAGGAATTTAGAAAGTGATGAAGCTTTTTGATGAAATCTGAATTTGATACGTGTAAATTCGATGAATACAGTATCATTTCTATCTTTTCACTTTCACCACATGTAGTATAGTATATATATGTTAAGTTCTGTACGGATCTTGGAAACTTTCTCTTAGTTTGTTTAAGCAAGAGTGATGAATCAGAATCTTGCATTATTTGTAAGTGTGATTAGGATTAAGAATCATATTCTGTGTAAGTTTTACGCGAAAATGATAAAACCTGTTAAGGCTTGAAACATTGGTAAAGTAAATCAGAGAGATGGCTTTTAATCTTCTCTGTTGTCGAAAATCAGAGAAACAACGTAGAGTCTCTGAGTATTACAAGCAGCAAGAGAAACTTCTTGAAAGTTTCAATGAGATGGAGACGATTAACGAAACTGGGTTTGTAACTGGAGCTCCAACTGAGGTTTGTATCTTACTTTTTTTAGTCTCTTTGTTGAATCTGTCGCCGTTTTGATAATATTTTTGTTGGTTGCAACAGGAAGAAATACAGAAGCTTGCCAAGAGCGAGAGGCTTGCAGTTAATATCTCAAATGCAGTGAACCTTATGCTTTTTGTGGCAAAGGTTTATGCTTCTGTGGAAAGTAGGTCTATGGCTGTGATTGCTTCAACTTTGGACTCACTTCTGGATCTCTTGTCTGGTTTTATTCTATGGTTTACTGCAAATGCCATGAGAAAACCAAACCAGTTTCATTATCCGATCGGGAAAAAACGGATGCAACCTGTGGTATAGTCTCTGTAACTCTCTCGTTTCTTCCCCGTAAAACTCGTGAAAGTTAAAGTCACAGTGCTTGAAATTTGACAGGGAATCATTGTGTTTGCATCTGTCATGGCAACTCTTGGGCTACAAGTGATACTAGAGTCAGCCAGATTACTTGTATCCAAGGTACAACATAACTGGTTTACTTCTAGCAGTAGGGTCATCAGTTATGTGATTTAATCTAATGCAGTGTTTTTCCCTTGTTATAGCAAGGTCCTCATATGAATCCCACAGAGGAAAAATGGATGATTGGAATAATGGCTTCTGCTACTGTCATCAAGTTTCTGCTCATGCTTTACTGCAGGACCTTTCAGAACGATATCGTCAGAGCCTACGCACAAGATCACATGTTTGATGTTATCACCAATTCGGTCGGTTTAGCAACCGCTATTTTGGCAGTAAAATTCTACTGGTGGATTGATCCCACTGGTGCTATTATAGTAAGTTAATCACTAACCTTCAGCTTTCTTGAAATGTCTCTTGTGACTCGTATTGATTGAGAAATTTGCAGATCGCGCTGTACACGATAACCACATGGGCAAGAACGGTTCTCGAGAATGTCAATTCACTAATTGGTCGCTCTGCGCCGCCTGAATTCTTGGCGAAACTGACGTTCTTGATATGGAACCATCACGCGAAGATCAAACACATAGACACAGTGAGAGCCTACACGTTTGGATCACACTACTTTGTGGAAGTGGACATTGTTTTGCCAGAAGACATGATGCTACACGAAGCTCACAACATCGGAGAAACACTTCAAGAGAAGCTCGAGCAACTCTCTGAAGTCGAAAGAGCTTTCGTCCATATCGACTTTGAATTCACTCATCGTCCTGAACACAAGTGCAAGGTTTAAATATCACAAAATAGGTTCTAAATAATGGAAACAGAGAAGATAAATTAAGCTGGTAGTTTCGGTTTCTCTGTAACTTTTTTGTATTTTGTTTTGTTTTGTTTTCTTCACAAGTTGTCAGTGACACATTGGAAAACAATTGGTCAAATAAAGGGAAACGACAAAAGTAATAACTTACAACGAAACGTATACAGCGTATAATAGTGCCAGTCATGGGCCATTAAAATTCAATTATAGGCCCAATACTCTGCCCACTATAGGCTCAATAAAGTCGGCTTTAAGACTTAAGAGGGTGTGTAGGGTTTCTTGTTAACCTAGTATCTGCACTATATAAGCCGCTTTATTCTTCTGATACACACATCATCTCAAAAAGCTTCTCTGTTTTCAATTTTTCCCGTTTCGATTCAATGCAATTTTCTAGTTTAGAGTTTTATAGTCATAGATCCTTGCCAGTGATGTTTGTGATTGTCCGTACCATCTGAGATATTCTCATTGATGATCATAGCCTCCACTTTCTGAGGCTTTTGGATCTTAAATCTTTTGTTTTTCTTATTTTGAGTTATTTAGAAGGCACTGATGATGAACAAGATTACCATCAAACTTTGAGAGATTCACAGCTCATTGATGCAAAATTTCTTTTTACAATCTGAGCCTCCTTTGCTTTTTTAACATTCTTTTTTTTTTAAAGAGATCTTAAGGCAACAAATTAGAGTCTCTGGTACACTTATCAATAGTGTAATTAAGCGCTGTACGTTGCCGAAATCGAACAAGGCGATATTCTGGTACTTGGTCTAGTTTTCAATAGCTCCTTGTGCATTCAAAAGCCTTTACATTAACAATTCTGAATTTGTGTTTTTTAAGGCAACAAATTAGAGTCTCTGATTCACTTCTTAATAGTGGATAAAGCGCTGTACGTTGCCGATATGTACTTGGTACAAAGATTAAATTTATTGGCTTGAATTTCTAATGTTTGCCAATATTATCAATGTTCCTATATTTCACCTTCCAAACGCCGTTAGTTATGGGACTTATGGCTCCGTGGGCTTTTTATCACTGACCCTTTCTTGTAGTCCGGACCCTTTATGTGATATTTGATATTTAAAGGATGCAATCTTATTGTTGGCTCTTTACACTATGGCCCATTATTAGTGTGTATAATCCATTGTATTGTGTTTACTATTTTTATTTACTTTAACAGGGATTGCCCTGGCTGATCAATGATAAGAAAGGTGGATACGGTGTATTATTGTTTTTTGGTTTTACATTATTTCAGATTAATTCGTTTGTTGTTCAAGTGGTTTGTTTTGCACTATACGATAGATGTTGTGATGTCCTTGAATTGTATCGTATGGTTTGTCTACATTTATTGATTCGTGATTTAAGTACAAAACTTATTTTTTCCAAATAGCAAATTAATTTATACTTTATTTCAATGTTTGTTTAATTTCTTTCTACATTGAAGGATTATAAGAACTGAAATTTATGAAAATTCTGAATGGGTTAGATATGTATGGATGGAGAAATGTGGGTGAAACCGTCTGAATAGTAAAAATTTATTTAATTGTTGGGTACTAAAAATTTAATTGATTATAGTGAATAACTCCCAAAAATACACCAACAAGTTCATTACATTTAGTATTGTTATATAAATGCCCCAAATGAATTTTTTCTATATTTTTACATGAATTCATTAATTTTGTAATTTTTATACGCTTAATCAACGTGTAAAATCAAATTTAAAACTCTAATCTTGCTCTACTTTCTCCCATTAATTAATTTGTTCTTAGAGTTTGCATAAAATCCAAAAATAAATATTTAATCTACTTTGTCAAAACTAGTTAATCTAGTATCTTTATGTATGGAGATAATCAATTCGGTTGTTGTGACTCTCTGCTTTGGGTTTAATGTTCAAGTAATTGTATGATCTCTAGTGTTTTCTTTTCTGCTATATTTTAATTTTGAATTTTGGTCTACATGGTGTTTACTGGTCTTGGAGCCAGAACTGAATATCTTTGCTTGGATGGGTTTTTTTTTTGTTTGGTTCAAATAATAGGAATAGTGTTGGGGTTGTGTTGATTTATGTTGTTGTATTGCACATTTACATATTTTTTATTTGTTCGATACTTCTCTTTATTTACTATTATTTTAAATTTTATTTTGGTGTTTACATATTTAAGGTTCATACTAAGGTGAAAGAAAAACAGAATTTGATGTGGAATTATATTTTATAGTTTTTTTTTTTTTTTGTCAATGTATTTTATAATTCATATTTGTAAAGTTTCACATGGTTCGTACTAGTATCTATCACAATTAAAAAAGATTATATATCTCAGAATATTTTTTATGTATAAGTATAACAACTATATAAATACAAAAAGCTCACACATAGGCGGAAGTTATCATCTAGATAATGTAAAAATTATAAAATAAATTTTAAAATATTTTATAAGGTTTCTGGCTAGACATATTATCCTATTGAAAGACTCCTTGAGATTGATTACTAAGTTTACATAACCATGATCTTGGAAGCGGGTTACCGCGAGCATCCCTGAATCTTTATAATAAAGTAAGGTTACTTCTCTCAACCAGCTCTGAGAGGCTGCCACGT
>OVAF01001583.1:6372-20769 GCA_900406245.1 Odontarrhena argentea | reverse complement strand
AAGGAAAAACCTGATAGTCCTAAGTGGTTAGGAATAGATCTAGGTTTTCCTACAAAAGAAACGTTTCATTTTTGTAAATTATATTTCAAATTTCATCAACAACTACAAAAAAAAAAGGCTTATTACAAACAAAACTTAAAATGATTATGATACTACATGTGAATAATNATTAAAAAAAAAAAAAAAAATGATCACGGGTTAATCATGCTATTTGACTACTTATGAGATAGATCTAAAACTATTTCTTAATCTATGGAAAAACAAATTGATTGATCCATATAGAACTCGAGAAACTGAGCAATATGAAGAAGGAACTTGTGGATTTGGAAATTTCGATCAAAACAAGTATAAATGTCCTTATGGTATAAGTATTAAATATATATCGGGGAAGATGACAAGCTAACCTGAAAAAGGATAAGACACTCTAGCCAAAGAAATGATCGATAGTGCAAAGAAGATGCATACACACAACCTTATTGAAGAACAATAACCCATTGATCCTCTCTTTCTCCTTCTCTACTTTCCTTTTCTTTCCTCTATTCAACTATATCTACAAATCTCTATGGTCACCTTCTCCATTTATATACGCAAAAATATTATAAATTAATCTTGGTTTCATTTTAAACTACTTTATTAATTATACAATGTTGTATTTTAGTAAAATTTAAATCTGAATCAACTGTTATTCAATCAACAATTATAGATCATACTTTAAAATCCATTGTTATTCAATCATTGATTCCAAATTTTATTTTAAAATCCATTGTTTTTCAATAAAAAATTCTAAAGCTTACTTTAAGCTTCATTGTTATTCAATATATATCAAATTCTTTTTTTATATATTTATTTATTTATTTATTTTTACGGACTTGAAATCACTCGTTGATCAAGTTTAATGAACAAATTATTGTAAACAGAGTCTCATAAGGAATGCCGAGATTTTAGAATTCACACATATAAACTCCCTCAAACTTAAAATTTTGTAAGAATATAAAATGATGGAATTAGTCTTTAAATTATTGATTCACAAAATACATGTTAAAGTAGAAAGGGCACAACAAAATTAAAAAAAAGGTTGTGCATGGTAATAGGTTGGTACGCATATTTCTCGTATACTTTCTAATAATTTCCGATTTCAAAACAAAATTAGATTTTTAAAATAGTTTTCGTGCAGCCATCAAATACACGGTCGTGTCTTAGCTCGCCCTAGCCGCATAGAAGCTCCTCCTCAGATCTCGTCGCCGATTGACCCAGGACCGGCTTCCGGTGGCTTCCTTTGGTACCGGTCCTGGGGTCCTTTTGTAGTTGTCTTTGTTTACTTCCCCTGTTTTAGCTTGATGTCGTTTTGGTTCCTCTGAGCTTTGTTGAAGATTTGTGAAGGGGTTTGGGTTGTGTGGGTAAGCTCGCCTCTGGAAAACAAAGGGTTCCGGTCCTCGTGTCAACGGAGCTGCCTGGCAGCACACATCGCTTCGCGGTGGTCCTTTTTGATTTCTAGATCTCGGCTTCTTCATGCCTCCTCTCCTCCTGCTCCTCTTCACCTTGGTTCTGGGATCGAGTCTTCTGGCTGTTGGCTGTTTGTTGTCTTCTTTCCATTGAGTGGCCTTCGTTTTTGGGATGTGCTTGGTTTTTTATTGGCTTGCAGGTTCAGGTTCCTTGCTGAGATCTCGTTGAGTCCACTTTTGCTCGATCTTTCACCTCTCTCAAACCTTTGCGTTTGGTGTTACTTAAGTGGATTGGTATCGCTCCTTGTTTCTACGAAAGAGATCCGGTCGTGGTCTGATGTTTTCATTGGTTTATGTCTAGGCGAGTACAAGTCATTCTCTTTGACTTCGTCGTTGTTGCCGGAAGATAGTTTACCTCTTGGAGGTTTGTTCTTGCCGGTCCATATTCCCAGGTTTTTCTGAGAGGTAGATTGAATTCTATAGGAGGTTCTAGGTTCTTGTGTTGAAGAGGTCTACTTTGTTCTTGAAGGTTTCAAGCAACTTCAAGGTCCAAGCGTTGGTTTCATTCTGTTGGTCTATGCTCAATGGTTTGGTTGATTATTTTTAGTCTTCTGTGTTGTTTATAGTCCCTTGTTTGGGCTTAGTTTCTGGTGTTTCCATTCCAGTTTTTGTAATCCCACCTTGGTTCTCTCATGTTTAATAAGATCAGTTTAGATGGAAAAAAAAAAAAAGGTAATAGGTTGGTACTTTGGTATAGTAATCATTCTCGACACAATTTTTTGTTCTTGCTTTTAACGTCCAAAATATGCCAAAATTTGTTAGATACTTTCATGAATATTTATTATCGCAATTCATAACCTGTTTGTTTCGGATGTCTCAGCAAGTAGCTGATGTTTAACACGTGGCATACGACTATTGGATGTAGGAGTTGACTATCGTAGACAAATTGTGGATTCCACACTATTAAGTTAAACAGTTTAACACAGAAGCGAAGCGAACATGTGTTGCATGGGCCGTTGACTTGTACGCACCCGTTACCAAAAAGTCAACTGTTGTATTTTTGGCAAAATAAAGAAGATTTTACGATTTCCTCACTTTTAAACCGAATAATCTCTGACGATCATGTGGGGTTTTGAGTAATATAATGGATCTCCTTTTTATGTGTTGACGTCAGATTTGTGCGTACGTATTATTGTAAGTTAAAGTTCATATATTTGTGTTCATATCATAATATATCATCCAAAAAATTGCTAGTAAAAACATTTAAATTCATTCTTTTATGGTTGGTAATCCCGAATTCTTCTATTCACAAAAAAATTCGAAAGAAATGAAATGTTTTACGTACGTTGGGTGAAAGTTGACTTTTTCGGGTCTAGCTGGCTTTTACTCACGTGTTTCTTACAAGACATTGACCTTGGAAACCTATTTCCTTGAATTAATTTATATGTTTATTAATCACTAGTGGTTGATCCGCGCTACGCGCAGAATGTATGAATTATAAGATAACTTAAATATATGTTATTTGTCGGTTATTATACATTCCTTGCTATTTTTTTAAGTATTTTTTAAATAAATTTGGTTTAGAAATTAGATTCATTATTCAATTTAATATTATGATTGTTAATATATTTTCTTAATCCATGTTAATCCTTCGTATTTTTTACTATTATAAGAATTTGTATTCTCTTTTGTTTAAAAATAAATAAAGATCGAGTAAGTGCATTTCAGGATTTGGAACGCCAAAGTGATGGAGACATAGTGTGAATAAGATGATGAATAACTTTGGTTATTTGTGTGTCATTATATGTCCATTTCATGTTCTGTTAATATTATTTTTTATGTGTTATTATCTGATCTCTTGATCTAGTATAATTATTTCTAGAAAGAAGTTCTCACAAAATTTGAATTTATTATTTAGATTAATATCGTGGTTGTTATTTAATTTCTTTAGGCCAACTTAGACGTTCTAGTTTTTTACTATTTATAAAATGTGTATATGTTCTTTTTCTATAAATAAATAAGCTTGTAATCCTATAAAAAAAAATACACGAGTATTTTAATACTCTTATTGAACATAATTTGAAACAATATTTGAGTAGATAGTATGTGGCATATATCTATCTAAATAATGTATACAAATTTGGCCATCATTTTGTAGTAATAGCAGTTATTGCATTGTCTGTTGACCCTGTTGATATTGCGTCCGCATTCGACTGGTCGGTTTATTCTTAATGTTGTGATGTATAGATTTTTTTCCCATCACCCTTATTCCATGTAAACCTCTTTTATTGTTTCTCCAACATTTTTCCGTATTTTATTTGTTTGTTTTCCAATCCAGTTTGTTGAGATATGACTTTCCCTCCCCTGCATAACAAAGTTACTCTGTAAAGATAAATAGCATTTTCATATGAACCTTGAGCAGCTATTTCTAGATGTCGCAATCATGTGACTATATTGTCTCGATGAAAATACTCGAGGATTCCCTTTATGTAGTGCGCCTCTACGTTTCCGTTTTCAAGACACCTCTCCATTAGGTCTTGGTATCGGTTGACCGCTACTAACGGATTCATGGCTAGTGGTTTTAGGTTGATATTTTTGTAAATGCGGGAGTCGTTGGTAGCGGTTTTTAGTTTCTTCGATACTACCATGGCATTGCGAATTCTCGTTCTGGAAAATATAGAGACTCGAGCGAGAATATCTCCGAGTACATCTCGCGGTAAATTGTCCATTTGTTTAATGTATAGTGTTTGTAGGATTTATTGTGATGTTTTTTTGGAGCATATATTTGTTTGATTGTTTTTGGGTGAGTCATATATAGGTGTTTGGTTTTATTGGTACAGTAATTTGATTGTAGAATAATTGTGGTAATAATGTGGATTGATTTGTGAATATTGAGAATTTGTTAATATATACATTGGCATAATGTGGACGTTGGTGAACTATTATTAGCTCTTGGGCTTTGTCATTGAACTTGTAAATTCAAGAGAATTAGTGGGTTTTGTGATATTGTGGTAATGGTCCAATATGAATCATTGTCGGTTTCGTATTACTGGCCCAAATAAGTAAGTTGTTGTAATTATAAAATGATTACAATTGAGATTAAGAGCTGTTTAGGTGGATGCTGATGTGGTAGCACAAGAGGAGAGAAAAGTTAACTTTATAGTATAGATGATGATCATACACATGCAGAAACACGTGAGTTCTCCCTAGCATCCCTAAGTAAATTACATAATGTTAATTTATTGTACAATCAAACAAACAAATTTTAATATTGGTTTTAAACTATAATTTAATTTGAATTTTAATTTAATTAAATAATTTAACTATAGTTTATGTATATTTATTTTTGTACTGACTACTTCGGTCAATGCTTGGTTTGGTCAAGTTAAGAAGAGTTTGGGTGTGGAACATACTGTTTTGAGAAGTTAAGGCTCGAAATGGTACACCTTAATTATTTGGGTACGAAATGGTACCTATACGCAGAGTTGGGGTACGAAATTGCGGTCCATTTAACGGAATCACACGGTTGACTAACGAAGTTTCTGTCAATCTTCGGTTTGGTCAAGCCACGAACAGTTTGGGTGTGGAACGGACTGTTTTGAGGAGTGCGGGCTCGAAATGGTACACCTTAATTGTTTGGATATGAAATGGTACCTCTAAGCAAAGTTGGGGCACGAATTGGCTATTTAACAGACTGTTTTGAGAAGTTCGATCAGACTCGAAATGGTACACCTTAATTATTTGGGTACGAAATGGTACCTATACGCAGAGTTGGGGTACGAAATGACCGTCCATTTAACGGAATCACACGGTTGACTAACGAAGTTTCGATCAATGTTCGGTTTGGTCAAGTCACGAATACTTTGAGTGTGGAACAGACTGTTTTGAGGAGTGCAGGCTCGAAATGGTACACATTAATTGTTTGGGGCTGAGTCAAGTCACGAATTGACTGTTATATAATTTTAATTAGATTCTTCTCGAAAAATAAAATAAAAAGTTGTTTCTTTCTGTCATTATTCATGGAATAACGAAACACAGTCTTAGTGGTTTAACCGACCCAAAAGAAGTAGAACATAAACAAGAACACAAAGATTAAAAGAATGCCTCTCTGATTAGCTTAAGAGAATATCTCAAAACTTAAGCTATCACAAATCTCTTAGAGTTGTATCACACATTGATACCTCCTCTATATATAAGAATCTATAAACCCTAATCTCTTATTAGGAAATTTTACATATTTTTAGATAACTCCTAAAACATATATGTATATTTAGATATGTCCTAAATTTACTCTTGATTCTTATCTCTTACTTTGACTTCAAGTTTACGCAACATTCTCCCTCTTCAGCTGCTTGAAGTCGACTCTTGACACCTCTTGTACTCTAATGAGCTCTCTCATTTCCCTGAACTTGATTCTTCCTAAGGCCTTTGTAAGAATGTCTGCCTTTCGCTCAACTTCCGGAATATGAGCCACTTCTATTTGTCCCTTCTCGACACACTCTCTTATAAAATGAAACCGCCTGTGTATATGTTTACTTCTCCCGTGGAAGACTGGATTTTTTGTGAGTGCAATAGTTGACTGATTGTCAATGTGAATTGTAACTCATTTGTTTGATGATCTAGTCATCTCACACAATAACTCTTGTAGCCAGATAGCTTGTTTTGCTGCTTCAGTTCCAGCCATGAATTCAGCCTCACAAGAGGATAGAGCTACGACATCTTGTTTCTGTGACCACCAGGTGATCGGACTCTCTCCAAGATAAAAGATATGTCCCGTTGTGCTCTTCCCATTATCTGGATCCACATTATGACTATTATCACCGTAGCCCACTAGCTTTGGCACCTTTGACTTCACATAAGAGAAGCCGAGAGTAGTGGTTCCCTTTAGGTATCTCAAGCAATGCTTTATCGCCACTCCATGCGATTCTCTCGGGCTTTGCATGTACCTGCTCAAAACTCCCACACAATATAACAAATCAGGTCTTGTACAAAGTAAGTACAAGAGGCATCCCACATTCTTTCTAAACAACGTTGCATCAATCTCCTTTTCATCCTCTGCTTTTGACAACTTTAGCCCGGTTTCCATAGGAGTATGAACCGAATTGCAATTCTTCATTCCAGCTTCCTCCAATATATTTTAAGCATACCGAGCTTGATTTAGTGTTATCCCATTCTGATGTTGGAGTACTTCGATTCCGAGATGGTAGGTCAGCTTCCCAAGGTCACTCATCTCAAACTTAGTGGCCATCTCCTCCTTGCAGTCTTTGATATTCTCAATGCTAGTCCTTGTCACAAATAGATCATCAACATACACACCGACCAGTAGAAGCTCTTTTTTAACATCCTTCTGATTGATAGAAGGCTCCTTTGAACACCTTTTGAACTGTAACTCCACCAGAATGTGATTAAGCTTGTTATTCCATGCTCTCGGTGCTTGATTTAAGCCATACAATGCTTTGTTAAGCTTATAGACTTTGTCTTCACAACCTTCTTTCTCAAATCCTTCAGGTTGCAAAACGTAAACAGTTTCCTTTATCTCTTCGTGTAGGAAAGTTGTCTTGACATCAAGATGATGGATCTCCAATCTGTGCAATGCTGCGTGATCAATGAGAAGTCTTATTGTTTCAATCCTTGCCACCGGAGCAAACACTTCCTCGAAGTTTACACCATATTGTTGCACATAACCTTTTACGACGATTATGGCCTTGTACTTATTTATACTCCCATCCGAGTTCTTCTTCAACTTAAATACCCACTTCAAGCCGATTGGTTTCTCGGCTCATTATTTAGACAGAGAAGCAATGTCTCACCTTCTTCTTCCACAAGTAAAACAAAATCTTCAAGATACTTGGGTTGGTTTATCTGTCTTTCGCTTCTTCTCAAACTTGGAATAGGAGTAACTGCGATTTCATGTTCCGGTTCTTGTATCACATCCAAACCCTCATTCTCTTCACTACCATCGGACAACTCTTCTTCTCCCATGTCTGCCTCGGGTTCGTTATTTTCTCCTACTCCTAGGGATGTTCAATCCAGATAATCTGAATCGAAACAAACCAATCCAAACCAAAATAGAGCAATATGGTTTTAATTTAGATATCCGAAATAATCATTTTGGATATAGTTTTTAGATAATTGTTTTTTATGGTTTGGTTAGGATAATATTCGAGTAATCCGATTAATCAGAAGAATTCATATATATGTATATATATATATATTATATATTCTTATATGATACCTAATTATATACAATTGCAGTATTTTTTTTTTCTTGTAATTAAGTTTGATATTAAAATATGAACTTATGAATTGCTTGTAATAGGAATAATATCAAATTTTGTTGAAACAAATAATTTTGAAATTACAATTTTCCTATACATGTTGTAATCTCAACATCATTCTTATCGTTTATTTCTCTCATAACCTTTATTATCAAATTCCACGTTTCTTTATAATTCACTCTACTTTCTCTTCTCTCTTATTTTTCTTCCGAACAAATTGGCTTCAATGATCAGCGTACTATGACTTCGTTAACGCCGATGACGGTCACGATTCCTCTTTTCTCGCTTTTTCTTGCTAATTTTTTTTGTTTTTCGGGTCTTACCGCAATGGGTAGATAAAGAAAAGATGAAGATGATATAGATTGAAAATCAGATCTAAAGAGAATTTGAGATTGAAAGGTAAATCATCATATCTCTTTGACGATGACGCAATTTTGACCGAGAAAACATACTTCAATATCCAGATCTAAATTTTTTCAATTTTCCAGTTCTTTCCAGATCTCCTTGACGATGCATCAGATTTGCTTCTTTCTTTTTTTGTTTCTCGGGTCTTACCGCAGTGGGTGGATAAAGAAAAGATGAAGATGAATCAGATTAAAACTCAGATCTGAAGGGGATTTGAGATTTAAAGGTAAATCATCGGATTTCCTTGACAATGATGCAATTTTGACCCGAAAAACATAACTTCAATATCCAAACCTAGATTTTTTCAATTTTCCAATTTTTTCCAGATCTCTTTAACGATGATGCATTAGATTTGTTTTTTTTTTTTTTTTTTGTTTCTCAGGTCTTACCGCAATGGGTGGATAAAGAAAAGATGAAGATGAACCAGATTAAAACTCAGATCTGAAGGGGATTTGGGATTTCAAGGTAAATCATCAAATTTCCTTGACAATGATGCAATTTTGACCGGAAAAACATAACTTCAATATCCAAACCTAGATTTTTTCAATTTTCCAATTTTTTTTCAGATCTCCTTAACAATGATGCATCAGATTTGCTTTTTTTTTTTTTTTTGTTTCTCAGGTCTTAACGCAATGTGGTTTGCTTTTCGTACATCGCCTCGACGAGTCAACCATTATCCGTAAGGTGCTTTTTTTAGTCTGATGCATTTGCTTTGTTTTGTTATCTAATCCGTTCCCAAAAATAGGATATATGGGATCTAAATCCGAATACTTTATTTTTAAAGCCCAAATTTTCCGATCTGAACCAGATCCATTTTTAAATATATGTTTATTAAATATTTGTATTTTTCAATAAATCGAATAAAATAATTTTTCAAAATATCATTAGGTCTGTATTTTTTGTAGATTGAAGTGAATAAACTGAAGTGATTTTCATTGATTAAATCTATTTATTTATTCATTTATAAAATTATATTTTGTAATTTATTTTTATATAATAAATTTTATTTATTTTTGACGGGTCCAAATAATATTTTTTTTTTTTATCTGCTCGGATTCAAATACCTTAAAAATCCTGGATATCTGATTCATGCCCGCCTCGAATTTGTATTGTTTTATTTGGTCGGAGATTTTGTTTTGTTTGTTGTTTTATGATTTTCTTATGAGACTTACTTTTAGAATTAAGCCTCCATCATAAATCATAAGTTGATTATAATCTCTATTATTATTTTAAATGGGTTATAGTTGATATCGTCTTGTGGCTACAATAGAGTGGTAGCATATACGAAGTTTATGGCTGCATTAGTTACAAATAAATGGGTAATAATAGAGTGAATTCACAGGTCTATCAAAGAAAAGCGTTCTACATATGCCTCAGCGAAAGAATTTTAAATATGATGGAATTAACAGGATTTTGAAGTTTTGGCGAAAAGTTGGAATACAGGTTTGCATGTGGTTAACAATCCTAATTGTTCACTTTCTCATTTCATGCAAATATGATGTGTCTCCTAACATTCTCTTCTCTTTTTTCATAGGGTATATTTTAAGGTTTATCGTTATCTATTTGTTAAATGTGACACTGAGCCAGCTCCATGGACAAGATTCAATTTTTTCCTTTTAATTATTCTTTTCTTTTCTGAAAGTTCCACTCTTGTATTAACTATGAATGATCATAAGATTTAAATAATAAAAAACTATTACACTGATGCACGTGCATGGGAATTGGCCAAGAACTTTGCCAAATATTCCATAGCTCAATAATGTCATGGACCTGTTTAGAAGAACGAAAAGTCCTTCATGGGACATCGACATAAGTACATCATTTTCTTGACAAAAGAAAAAAAATGATGTACTTATCGAAGTCCCATGATGGACTTTCCGTTCTTTCAAATAGGTCCATAGTATTATTAAGCTCTGGAACATTAGGCAAAGGTCTTGGGCGATCCCCATGTGCATCACTGCGGTATATTTTTGATTAGTTTAAATCTTATAAACATACATAGGTAATACAGAAGTGGCACTTTCAAAAAATAAAAGAATAAATGAAAAAAAAACGAACTTGGTCCATGGAGCTGGCTTATTGTCACATCTGACGAATAGATAACGACAAACCTTAAAAATACCCTATGAAAGAAGAGTAGAAATTATTAGGCGACACATCATGCCTCATGAAAACAAAAAGTGAACAATTAGGAATATCCTCTCAAGTGATCCATTCAAGCTAAATACAATTCAATTCTTCAATTTTCTCTCAAACTCAAGAAGAGAGAATCTCATGGAGGACCATTTCAGGGATTCTCACAGAGACAACCATCCTAGGGAGTCTCACAAGGACCACCATCTCAAGGGTCACAAAGAGGCTATATATAAAGCACATAAGGCGAAGGACTTGGAACACAAGGAGAAAGACTTGGACCACAAGGAGAAGGATCATGGAGATCATGATTTGAATGTTCAAAATGATGAACACTGAATGGTGTGCTTTCTCTTTTATTTTTGTGTTTTGGTTGGATCTGAATATATCTTAATGTTTGTGTTGTGCTTTCTCTTTGGTTTACTCAGATAATAGCATGGTTTGCTCCATGTCATTGTATACGTTCTCTTTTATGTTATGTAATTTGGATAAGAACATGATGTTTTTCTTGGATTATGTTAAGATTGTAGAAGAATCAAGAGAATAAGATTTTTAGAGAAAATTGGAAAATTGAATAAGATTGAGTGATGATTTTTTATACGTATTTTTGAAGAGGAAGAATCACAGGAAGATCAAAGTAAGCTAATGTATGCAAACACAGAGGCTTCAACGAATTACAAAGGCTTTGGAGGAGATTTCAGAGGAAGAGGTCGTGGGGGAAGATCTTTGTATATAGGACGACGAGGTCACAATCGTTACGGTGGGAGAAATCCATCGGAAATCACATGCTTCAGATGTGATAAAATAGGTCACTCTGCTTCTCATTGCCCTGATCGGATTCTCCAGCTTCAAGAGGCACAAGAAAGTGAAAAGCATGATACTCAGGATGCGGACACACTTATGATGCATGAGGTAGTCTACCTAAACGAAGAAAACTGCTTACCCAGCAAGTTTCAGACAGCTACAGACGGAGAGAACGTGTGGTATCTTGATAACGGGGCCAGTAATCATATGACAGGGGATCGTAGATATTTTGACAAACTTCATGAATCCATCACATGGAAAGTGCGATTTGGAGACGACTCACGCATTGATATTAAAGGGAAAGGCATCATGCTTTTATAGACCTGAACGGAAAGGCAAGGGTAATGACTGATGTCTACTTCATACCTGATCTAAAGAGCAACATCATCAGTCTAGGACAAGCTAGGGAGTCTCATTGTGACATAAGAATGAAAGGAGAGCATTTGACAATGCTGGATAGGGATGGAAAACTACTTGTTAAGGTTGATCGATCAAAGAACCGTTTGTGCAAGGTCTGAATGGGATTACGAGATAGCGCTCATATCTTTCTTTCTTCAACAGTCGAGTCGAGCAAATGGCACGCAAGAATGGGACATGTGAACTTTACAACCTTTAATTTTGATGATAAACAAAGAACTTGTCCATGGAGCCACAAAGACTGTTCTTAAGAAAGAGATTTGCAGCTCATGCTTACTTGGAAAGCAAGCAAGACAAATGTTTCCACAAGCAGCCACCTTCCGAGCAACAAAGAAACTCGAGCTAGTATATGGGGACCTTTGTGGTCCAATTACACCACCTACAAGTGCTGGAAACAAGTACATCGTTGTTCTTGCTGATGACTATTCTCGATACATGTGGACGATTTTACTAAAAGAAAAGGGAGACGCCTTTCACAAGTTTCAAAAATTTAAGAGCATGGTGGAGAAGGAACTAGGAGAAGGAATACAAACTTTCAGATCGGATAGAGGAGGAGAGTTTATATTAGTTGAGTTTAATTGTTTATGAGAGGACTCTAGCATCAAAATACACCTTACTGCTCCTTACACTCCACAACAGAACGGTGTAGTTGAGAGACAGAACAGAACACTGATGGAGATGGCGCGTAGTATCATAAAGCACATGCATATGCCGAACTACTTATGGGGAGAAGCCATAAGACATGCCACTTACCTTCTAAACAGAGTGTCGACTCGAGCTCTAAAGGATTTGACTCCCTATGAATGCCTTCAAGACAACCAATGGTTGAACACATTCTGATCTTTGGATGCATCGCGTATGCAAAGATAGACAAACCCCACTTGAAGAAGCTAGATGATAGGTCCCGGATACTTGTTCACCTAGGAACGGAACCTGGCTCAAAGGCATATCGCCTACTTGATCCACAAGCAAAGAAGATCATTGTGAGTCGTGATGAATCAAAGGGGTAGAACTGGAAAAATGGTTATTCAACAATTGATGGTAATAAAAGTTCTACCATTGAGAGTGATGATTTTGGGAATCGCGAACATCAAGGAATAGGAGAAAATAACGAACCCGAGGCAGACATGGGAGAAGAAGAGTTGTCCGATGGTAGTGAAGAGAATGAGGCTTTGGGTGTGATACAAGAACCGGAACATGAAATCGCAGTTACTCCTATTCCAAGTTTGAGAAGAAGCGAAAGACAGATAAACCAACCCAAGTATCTTGAAGATTTTGTTTTACTTGCGGAAGAAAGAAGGTGAGACATTGCTTCTCTGTCTAAATAATGAGCCGAGAAAACAATAGGCTTGAATTGGGTATTTAAGTTGAAGAAGAACTCGGATGGGAGTATAAATAAGTACAAGGCCACAATCGTCGCAAAAGGTTGTGTGCAACAATATGGTGTAAACTTCGAGGAAGTATTTGCTCCGGTGGCAAGAATTGAATCAATAAGACTTCTCATTGATCTCGCATCATTACATGGATTGGAGATCCATCATCTTGATGTCAAGACAGCTTTCCTACACGAAGAGATAAAGGAAACTGTCTACGTTTTGCAACCTGAAGGATTTGAGAAAGAAGGTTGTGGAGACAAAGTCTATAAGCTTAACAAAGCATTGTATGGCTTAAAACAAGCACCGAGAGCATGGAATAACAAGCTTAATCACATTCTGGTGGTGTTACAGTTCAAAAGGTGTTCAAAGGAGCCTTCTATCTATCGGAAGGAGGTTAGAAAAGAGCTTCTACTGGTCGGTGTGTATGTTAATGATCTGTTTGTGACAGGGACTAGCATTGAGAATATCAAAGACTGCAAGGAGGAGATGGCCACTAAGTTTGAGATGAGTGACCTTGGGAAGCTGACCTACCATCTCGGAATCGAAGTACTCCAACATCAGAATGGGATAACACTAAATCAAACTCGGTATGCTCAAAAGATATTGGAGGAAGCTGGAATGAAGAATTGCAATCCGGTTCATACTCCTATGGAAACCGGGCTGAAGTTGTCAAAAGCAGAGGATGAAAAGGAGATTGATGCAACGTTGTTTAGAAAGAATGTGGGTTGCCTCTTGTACTTACTTTGTACAAGACCTGATTTGTTACATTGTGTGGGAGTTTTGAGCAGGTACATGCAAAGCCCGAGAGAATCGCATGGAGTGGTGATGAAGCATTTCTTGAGATACATAAAGGGAACTACTACTCTCGGCTTGTCTTATGTGAAGTCAAAGGTGCCAAAGCTAGTGGGCTACAGTGATAATAGTCATAATGTGGATCCAGATAATGGGAAGAGCACAACGGGACATATCTTTTATCTAGGAGAGAGTCCGATCACCTGGTGCTCACAGAAACAAGATGTCGTAGCTCTATCCTCCTGTGAGGCTGATTTCATGGCTGGAACTGAAGCAGCAAAACAAGCTATCTGGCTACAAGAGCTATTGTGTGAGATCACTGGATCATCAAACGAAGGGGTTACAATTCACATTGACAATCAGTCAACTATTGCACTCACAAAAAATCAAATCTTCCAGGGAGAATGTTGCTTAAACTTGAAGTCAAAGTAAGAGATAAGACTCAAGAGTAAATTTAGGAGATATCTAAATATACATATATGTTTTAGGAGTTATCTAAAAATATGTAAAATTTCCTAATAAGAGATTAGGGTTTATTGATTCTTATATATAGAGGAGGTATTAACGTGTGATACAACTCTAAGAGATTTGTGAGAGCTTAAGTTTTGAGATATTCTCTTAAGCTAATCAGAGAGGCATTTTTTTAATCTTTGTGTTCTTGTTTAAGTTTTAGACTTCTTACGATACAAAAAAAAAGAAGAAAAAAAAAAAAAAACAAGATAGATACATCTTTTGGGTCGGTTAAACCAC
>OVAF01001582.1:0-20776 GCA_900406245.1 Odontarrhena argentea | reverse complement strand
TTGGTTCAAGGTTTACAAATATTATTTGGTAATCGAACTAAAAAGACGACTTATCAATATGTTTGATATATAGTAACTTATAAGCCTATATGTTTTGTATTCACTTTGCTTTGGACTTTGGTTTTCAAAAAGTAGGATCTAACTATCAGTTTCTACTTTTGGAATGATCAAGTGTCTGAATGGAACAATTGTTTTTTAGCGTTTTTAAGGCGTTATTTTTATAAGTGAAACGCACTTACATCTTTTCCCAATCACATGCTATTACTGTTTCAGACTGCTTTTATTGGACTCAACTAGGAATAGTAAAATCGGGTAGAAATTGTGATGAAATGGCAGGGGAGATGGACGGTAGAAAAGAGGGGGGGGAGTGTGGGTAAACCACTTTTACTATTTGTATGTTGTTTTTTGTTTTTTTTTTTTGTTTTTCTTTCATCTACAAAGTATTTATACATAAAATATTAGAAAATAGAATTTTTTATATTGTAAAACAGTATATCTCAATAATTCAAAAGTTAGTATACCTTATAAAAACATGTTGTATATCTTACGTGTTTTAGTTACGCATGTACATGGTTAAGGATAAATATTTATATTTTTTAATAAAATAATAGATATATAATAATAAATATATATTACAGTTGAATGTATTTTAATTTTTTTTATGTATAACTGTACACTAAAATATTTTACATAAAAAAAATTTTCTTACACTAATCATAAATTATCATTTGAAATGTCTTACAAAAATTAAATATGTTATTGAAACTTATATTCATCACTAATACTTTTTATTGCATACATTATCATATCTAAGAATTTTATTCTAATATTTTAATTAACTTTAAATTTTTATAGATATAATAAGTAAATACATAATTATGTATAATATTATATTATATTATATTATATTTCGTTTTATTTTCAAATGATTAAATTACGTATATATATTAAATAATATTTTTGATAATAATATAATTAATTCAACTTTTACTATTTTGTCCGCTTGATCAGTTTTTTCCATTCACACATATTTATTCACACTTAAATTGTTTTACCTACTCTAAACAGTTTGAAACGCTTGAACCGCACTTGATCCACTTGATCCGCTTGAACCACTTGAACTGCACTGCTTGAACCGCTCTCCCTTTCGGAGCCCAAATGTAACTGTTGGCTCTGCATACTTATATCCCATCTGTATATATTAAAAATTTATAGATGACAAAAAATTAATGCTGAAAAATATAAATTTGAAATTTTATGTATTACTTGTACCTTTTTATCAGTAGACTTAAAGTAATGTTAGTATTTCAGTAAACTCCTAAACTATATTCATATTCAATAAATAAGAAACCTATAACAAAACTTGAATTGTTTTTATATAATATACAAGTAGTCTTATATAGTCCACTCATTTATTTTAAATACTTTTCTCATAAAAACCAGTGGAAAATTGGTACGTATATTTTTCTTAAATCATTTGCTTATATAAATGTATAAGTTAGTGTTCACATTAGTTGATTGTCTATTGAAAATTATTTTTTGAGTTGAAAGACATAATCTAACACTTACTAAAAAAAAAAAAAAAAAAAATCAAAAGCAATCTTGTATATATATCAAAATATACGATTAACCATGAAAAACTAACAATGATTGAATTTATCAAAAGGGAGCTAGTGTAAGGAATTGAATCTTGTACAAGTGTCCATTTTACATGCTTAACCAAATCAATCATCAAACATTAGGCAATTAAGCATGATAACAAGATTTAATCAGAGCCACAGGGTCATTGAACATGCGTTCACCAATGATTTAACCGACCCCCTCCTCCTTTCGATTGGATATGCATTCAACCAAAATACCTTATAAATAAGATCATTTGATATAACAAAAAATTATTTGGTTGACAAGAATAAGATATTCATTTAACACAGATACATAATATAAAATTCAACGAATATGTTCATCGAACCAAATGGTAGTGGCACAACGATAAAAAATTTAACGGACTAACATTAATTTCTTTTTTTTATTGGGTTCTATTCATATCTAAATAATTTCTAACTGATGTTTGACTAGTTGAATAATGTCTTTATTATATTATTTAGAAAAGTTGGTGAACAGTTTACGTTTTTTTTGGCAAACCGTACTTCATTAATTCAAAGAGGAGACAAGAAACTAAGAGTACAAAGCGAGTTTAGCTAAATTATCGGCAACAACATTGTTTGCTCGAGGTATATGAAAGAAAGAGATAGATGAAAAGGTTTTCTTAAGACAACGGATGTCCCCAAGAACGCTTTTCAGTTCATTAATTTCACCATTCGTGTTGAGTAGTGAAATAAGATTTTGAGAGTCGGAGAACACGTTGAGGTGGTCGATCTCAAGGAGTTGGACTGCCTCTAGGGCAGTTTTAAGAGCCAAGGTTTCACTCATTAGTGCGGATGAAGTATAAAGGTGCGTAGTGGATCCTTTGACTATCTTGTCGAAACGAAGCGGATCCAAGAAGCACCAACCGGTGAACAGTTTACTTAATGTTGCATTTATATGAAAAAAGTTAATTAACATATGACCTTGATTATTTTTCGGTTATTAAAAAAAACAAAACAAAAGAAAGCCATGTTAATCAACCGCGGGTGAAAACAAAATAATCTCCAAATTCTTAAATATTTGTTAAATACTTAATTACACTATATTTTAAAAAATTTAATACTCGATAATTTATTTAATAAAGTCAATACAATTATTTATCATAGAAAGTCAACATATTTGAGAGGAAAATTTTACTCATCAATCAAGATTAAAATTTAGATCGTAATAAAATGTTGACAAACCTATTGGTTAAGGAACCAGAACCGCGGCTGAGATTGCGTTGCCGGCATAACGTTTATCTCGATGTGCTCCATCTCGTTTCTCACAAACTACGTTGCAATTCTTTGACAACTCCACGTTGGAGTAGCTTCCAAGTCAGAACCAAAACTGCGGCTTTGTATTTCAAGCAAAAATCACCCAATCCTATTCATACATACTATCTAATTTAGTAGTATACATCCCAACATTTTAAAATACGAGTGTGATAGCTTCTCAAATATCCCAAATTTTTTTTTTTTTTTTGGATAGTTTAAATTCTAAGCATTATCCAAAATTATTTGAATATATCAAAAAATCTTGTGATACATTCGTATTACTCAAATACGATTATATATATTTACCAAATTTAATGGTTAAAAATTCAGGGTCAAGACGTAAACTCGTTTATTTTTAAAGATAATTTTGATTATGGACAATTCTATTATTGTTCGGTCACTTGAAGTAGTGATACGCTTTAAACCTATAAGAAAACTCAGGGAGTAAGGTACTTGATGTTACTCTAAGGAAATTAGGCGGATGTTATGATTAAGTCCGGAGGACTCTTTTGATTACCCGTAAACAAAAGGTTTTTGAGATTTTTTTTTTTTTCTTTAGAAAAAGAGAGTTAACAATGTTTCTAAATGAGGTGAAAATTCAGATGATATTGTCTGATATGTTGGAATATGGATGATGATTCAGAAACATGTTTAGTTCAAAGGGGCTCCATGGTGCACCACATTAATATCCAAATAATGCGGTAAGCTAAAATCATGAGTCTACATGATAATATCTTTAGACCAAGCCTGAAGCATTTGTGATAATTGTACCTTACACCTTTAAGAAACTCACCTTCACCTTATCCCCCACCTTTGACTTATATGTTTCGTAAAGCAGCAGTTTTGGAAAATCTCTTTAAAGGTAAACAGAAGAAAAAAAAAAAAGAAAACAAAAAAAAAGAGAGAGTATGAATTGTAGAGTAATTTAGCACACTTTAATATTTCTGAAAACACTAAACATTCATAATTCAAATACCCTTGAAACTTTAAAACAAAAATTATTTTTACGTAAGAATTATTGCTAACAAAAAGGAACACATTGCCCATAAGTCTATTTGTTTGTGAAATTATCAGTTACTACCCTAAAAAAATACCAAACGTTTTTGCTAAATTTTAATTTTAACACAATTTTATACTACTTTAAAAATATTCTCAAAAGCTTTTGTCTACTTTTTCAAAAAGCCTTTAACGGATTAACTAAATCTAAAAGACAGTTTATCCATAAATACATGATATAAATTTTTTTTGGTCAACTCACAGAATAATATAACTATTAGAAAACAAAATTCACTCTTCAAATAATATGGCGTGTCGGTTAATTATATAGACTATAAGAATTTTTAATCAATGTGTTGGTTTTGACTACAAAATTATGGAACGGTGAAATCATGTATGGACATAATTATATAGATGGATTAGTAATAATTATGCAAAAATGATACAATGTCGTTCATTTGGAAACAGTTACAATTTACACAAAGAGCCAAACACACAGAAAAGAAGATTATACAGTTTGATTTCAGACGTTACAAAAAAATTAGAACATCAAGTGTGTAAGTTTGTGTGTTAACTATTCTTTTGGTCAATTGTTAAGTTCTGTAATAATTACTTATTACACATAATGGGAAACATTCGTAATTAAGATTCCGTGCTGGGGATTTTAAGAACAACTGATCATCTAATTTTTTTTTTTTTTTTTTTTTATGTCTCTTATGTAAGATTAAGAATTTGGTGGATATAAATCATAAAGACGAGCACGGAGAGTTTTATGGATTTTAAGAATTGGCGTTGAAGTTTATCGCCATTACATTTTGAGTTCGAAGATTTGCTTTGAGGTATAGAATATATTTTGTCGAATCCGAAAACCTCTGAGACTTTTTGCACTGACTCAATAGAATTATTGAAGATGACATCCTTTCCAGAAGATTGACCGGCTTTTACTTCTTACTCGGAGACTCTTAAGATTATAAGAAAGACGTTTATTATTTTAATATCGTTTGGGTTTCTCGTGATTGTAATGCTAAGACTGATTGCCTAATACGTTATGCTAGACAATTGAATTTGTGATGTAAACTATGTAAAACTCTGTTTTTCCAGTTTGGTTTTCTAAACCGTAAAAATGTTATGCATGCTATTGTCACCTAAAACAAAAATCTTTGACTTTTTTCTATTTTCTTTGGTTGCATAATCTTGATTTTGCAGTTTGTTGACCCTAAAAGAATACCAAAAAGTACAATAAACTTTTGTGAATTAATTAATTAGGTATGTATATTTTCATTTATCATACCCATAATCAATAAAAAAAACTCCTTGTAAGTAAACTAAACTAGTGCCAATAAAATGAACAATGATTCACCAATATCTACACAAATAAAAGAATCAAAACTGCATAAATTGATGCCCACGGATGAGACTAAAATTAAGACACAGTTGAAAACGTAGAGATATGTAGTGTTATTAATTAATGTCAGATGCCTAACTTTCCCGATACAACACCACGTGAGATATGTCTGGATTCAATTCGTAGTTCGACTACACTTCATTACATGTAGCCAAACAATATTAATGACCTGAAATTTTTGTTACTCCCCACTCCCCATGCCTTAGATATTTTCTGCTCATTCAAATTTTTTTTTTATTCCCCCGTTAGTAAAAACGGAAGACACCAAATCAGTCATACAGTATACTTTTGGGTTCATGAAACAAAATACGCCATTTTGATGTTAAGCTCTTTATTATATAAGTCCAGGCTAGAGAAAACAAACTATTTATTCAAAGGTTTGCAATTGCATGTTGACATATTATTTTTTTCCCATGATTTTTGGCTCTCTATATGATTTTACCTAGCAAACAATGCCGATCGAAAAATAAATTCTACTGGACATGGACAGAAGAGAATCAGAGAAAACTATGATGTGTTTTTTCTTTGTTTATAGATGATATATACCAGAACGAGGTACATGCATTTGATAATAAGATATTGATATGGGACAAACCAACTAAATTAAAACCTTAGATAATTGATAGCTTTGGGCCTTTAATTTGACGTTCATGGGTTAAAAAAAGGTGAAAAGCAATTAAAGTAGATAATGTAGTAAGAATGTGGGATTAAATGAGCTCAACATGAAACAAAGTGAGATATAACCATGCATTGATGCTGTGGTACGGGCCTAAGACATCCTGTCTAAACATAGCAAGATGAAATTCTCTTTTTAAAAGTTTTGTTCATTATATTGCATTTCTGTGGATTTTCTTTTTCTATTGCATACATTGGATTAGTAATTCAAGATGTCTAAAATATGTGTGTTTTGTGATTTAAGAACGAATTGTGTTTGATGAAATTGTGATTTAGTCTACCGTTTTTTTTATATAAATTGTGTGTTAATTTTTACAAATCCTAAAATACCTATATATATAACCTCAAAACGATAGATCTAAAGAACAAAAAAGTGGAAAATTTTGTATTAGTAAAAATATTAAGCATTGACATGATTTTAATCGGACATATTTTCTGCAGTGTGATTCGACACTGTTTAATGTTTTCACACAAGCCAAAGTCATAAGTTTTCTTACAGTACGTACTAGTCTAGCTCGGGTTTATTTACTTATCAATCACTTAAGCCATCTCAAAGTCAACGTACTTCTTAATTACCAAAATTTTATATATTAGTTTGACCGGTGACTCGATTATTCAAAACGGTTTATTGAATCATTTTCATCTGACCAAGCCAGCTGGTAATTAAGTGATTAAATCGACACTTTGACCCTTCTTAGCCGCAAAGGTCCGACGTAGCTAGAAAGGAGTCTAAACCACCAAGATTGCTAAAGGCCTAATTAATGTAATGATTAAAGGTCTCTTTGTAAATTTAGTGTGTTTAATCAAATCATTTTTCGTGTTTTTTTTTTAATTTTTTTTAAAAAAATCTTTGTTAGAGATAGCAATTAGAGATATTTGTAAAGAAAAACAGATTACCAGCATTGCTTCATTTTTTTTTTTGGTCTTATGGTGACAAAGGTCACGTTTATCTTATTAGTTTGAAGTCTGCAAACGTACGCAAAATTTTGTAATTATTATGAATAAACCAAATAGGATTAACTACTACTTTTTTTACTCATTTAATCACGTTGAATGAAATATTTTGACCCAAATATATAAATTTAGAACATGTATGAGATTTAAAGACCTTGATTACACACCTTCCCAAGTTTCATTAAATAGATCACCTAACTAAATTTGGATAACTAATTCTTTTTCTTAATACTTTAGAAGAAAAAGAATTAGGCACTCAAAATTAATCACCCCTATGTTTAAAGGTAATCGATCCCAATCTTAAACTCACGACACACTTAAACGACTAAACTCTACAAGATGTTTATGAAAATATTTATGGGTAGTATTGTATCTTATGAAAATAATTGCTATCTCTAGCTTATTTCTAGATTTTAGTTTTGTACTATAACTTATCTATAAAACAAAAGTACTTCATCTGTTGACAAAAAAATTTACTTCACTTTTATAGAAAAAAGCAACAAAAAAAAGAAAAAAAGCAGTCACAAAATTAGCTAATTAAATAGAAAACCTAATAACAAAACAAAAGCTAAACAAAGTCTACACCTGCTCTCTTGTAAGAATTTCAATGGATCCTTTTTTTTTATAAAAGGAGGAGAAGAATTTCAATGGGTTACGAAGACACTTTCAATTATTAGTTGGATTCATGTGAGCATTAGGCCACCACCTTTCGTTTTCTAATAAATTCCTATCCAATTCACACACACAAAAAAAAATATTTATGTACAAACGCAAGACTTCGAAACAAAAAGCTTTTTCTTAAATTTTTCTCAATATATATAGTAAGGTCTAAAGACTAAAGTTAATCAAGCGTATATCCAGAGAAAAAGAAATAAACCTAATCACAGGCTGTGTTTCTTTTTCAAAAGTTACGAGGATAAAATAAAATCAAAGGAAAAAAGCTATTTTATGTTTGTTAAAGATCCATTACAAAGGGATGATAAAAGAAGGACCATTGATACAAAAGTAGTGTTATGTGTGTGTAGGGTCAAATATTAACAACAAAAATAATATAATGAAGTTGAGATTAAACCCATTATCAAAAAGAAGAGGTTGAAAATTAGAAAAGAGTTCTCATCAAGAATAAATTTGTTCTTTCATCTTTTAGTAGTAGGTAAGTGGGGACTACTACTTATGTACTCCACATATTTTCAGAGTTTTAGTACTAATAATTTTTAGCCCTTTTTCATGATTATGTGAGAAGCTTTGAGAAAAAGATTTGAGTTGAGAAATTTCTACAAAAGATTAGATTATGAGGTTTGATNTAAAAAAAAAAAAAAAAAAAAAAAAAAAAAGAGGTTTGATACCAAAATTTATGATTATCCTTAAAGGAAAACTTACTTCAAGTAGTCCTGGCCTCCTTAGCATTCACAGAATTTTCGTATTTCAAATTTCTGTAGCTAAATTATATAAACAATTTTTTCATAAATAGTTTTATGACTAATACATATTTTAAACATGTCCTATAAAATTTTTTAGACGTCCTTGGTAGAATGGATGATGTCCGTTTAAGATGATCGAATATCCTCTATGAAAATTTGGTGTGATTCTCTCTTAATTGCTAATATAAACGGTTTTGATGACAAAAATATCTGGTTTTATACATGTGTAGTAGATTAGTCTGAATTTCGTATATTCTCGAGTTGCTAGGTGATTCTATCTGTTCATACACTACACTGTACCCAACTAGATTTTTTTGGTTCCAAGAATTTATACCTTATCTTCTCTTTGGAATCTATATGTTTGAAACTATCCGATATAACCCCACTGAGACCCCGAGTAATAACGCCTGAGGGCCCATTCGACTGTAACACAACAAATGATTTGATATCAGAACCACCAATATATATATCCCTTGTTATCGTGCTTCACTTGGTTAATTATGTCACTGTAATGGGTGTCTTCAAGGTTTTGTGACCAAGTTTTAACGGTTTATAATTTTGACGATGTATTCATACTATTTTGAGTGTTGCGATTATAAATTGTTTGGAATAGAAATTAATTAAATCTAAAGTCTCACTTCCGAAGATTCGATAATTTGTGTCTAGTCAGTGTATATATCAAGTAAAATTGTACTTAGCATGAAATATTTCGAGTAAGAGAAGAAGAGAAAATAATTCTTGAAAATTTGGTTATTTGGCTTCAATTTCGAGAGTCCATTTTCGTGTATCTAGATGTTTGTCCCGTTTTTTCCGATTATGATTTTGGTTATCGCCGAGATCTCTTTTCCGCTGATCACTGACACACCAGAAGAGAAATAGCTGAGATTAGACTGTTGCTGATTCCGAATCAACGGTTGAAATCCGCTCGGTTTTTCCTTTAACACCAGAATGTTATTTCAGATTGACTTGATCCTTTAACTCTGGTTCTTCCTTTTAAACTAGCACTTTCTCGGTTTGGGATTTATATATTTTATATTTTTTTCTTTTTTTTTTAACTTTTTAATTTTCTAATTCTAGTTCTATCATATTTCCTAAATTGTATAAGAAATAAATTTCACTATTTACAAACTTAATAACAAAATTTCTAGATAAAGTTCTATATCTCAAACCTTGAGATCATTTTTTATCCAGAAAAATCATTGAATTATGTAGACTGTAAAAGTTTGGACTATCTTTCAATTATATATTATATATATGTATATATTTTGTAGAAATAAGAATAAGAAATAGAGTGGCCATTTTCTACTTTCTTGATGGATTTTGTCTTTCCGCTTCCATTCGATTCTGTTTATAAAATTTTAAGATTTCACAAGATTTGATTTGTCTTTTTTTTATTCTCTTAAAATTTCCTAGTTAATTTGCACGAGTGGATTGGACAGGTGGTGGCAGACATTGAATGAAAAGATAAGAAGAGCCTGAGCTTCCGGCTTAAATTCTCTTTTGAATTTTCATATGGGGTTACTTTACTTTGCTTTATATTTTCTCTTTTCATTTTGTTATTTTAAAGTTCATCAAAAGAGCTAAAACAATTTTTTATAGACATTTCCATTTCTAAAATAAACTTAAAGACATCACCATTTCACTTTATTGCGTCCCCATTTTTGATATATTGATGGATTGTAACAGACCAATTGACCAAATATGTGTAGCCATCTTGTCTTTATTTAACAACTGGCCTAATCCATTACCGATAAATTCAGCTGTTACAAATTTGGGACGGCATGTAATCATATATCAACACATTAATTTTTATAAAATTTGCATCCAAGATTCTGATGGTTCAAATAAACCATAGATGTTTATATTTTTTTGAAAATAGTTTTTATTTTTTCCATTTTCATACTCGTACCCTCTCTCGTTATACATAAATACTAGTTTTATTTTTTATTTATTTTTTTTTTTCTGTCAGTGTAATCAATCTAGATTATAATTTGTATGGTATCAAAATGGCCAAATGGATAAATATGTTTTGGAGGTTTGTTTACAAAAACCAATTTTGTTTTCTAGAAACAGTTTCCTCTCTTTCTCAAATGTAATTTATTGAGACAAAATTAAAATAACATCGGCCCAGCCTCAAACAGAAGCTTCAAGGCCTTGGAAAACCCAAAAGAGAGAGGTTGAATGACTTAAAGCAGCAGCAAGCTTTGTGCTGAAATATTGCAACCTAATTCGGTCGGAGAAAAATCAAATAAAATTTAATTTCATCAGTAATTTTTTTTATATATAACGAATAATTATGTGTGTGTGTAATACTTTTCCTTTCAAAAAACATTCACACGATTGATATTTATTTATTTATTTTTATGATTTTCGATATTTCTTTTTCTTCCTCTAAGGTTTTAAGTAGATGTTGCATGTGTCAATAAAAATTGTATACAACAAACAATGTAACAAAATATAATTTTTCTGAATTTTTTTCTCACAGAAAAGAGTTGTCTGGTATATTTGTTTGATAACGCGGCAATTATTTTAATTGTTTTCTTACTTCACCACTGGTAGATAATGATATAGGCATACTTGAGTTTTTAACAAAGTAAAAAGGTGCATTGCAACATATAAGTCATAAGTGCATGCATATATTCATCGAAGACATGTATAACGTATTCAAAGAAGAGCGTAGTAAACAATAGCGCCGGTCGGTAAATTTTGGAGACGCATATTTAAAAAAGTTAATTATAGAAAGGTGTCATAAATTTTTTAAAGTTTTATAGAATATGCCACCAAGCTTTTAATTTTTTAGAGTATGCCATTTTCACTAAGGTTTATGGCAGTTTTTACTAGGGTTTAAGGTTTTCTATTAGGGTTTTTAGGGTTTCCTATTAGGGTATGGGTTCACCATTATAGTCTATAGTCTACTATAAGGGTTTATGGTTCATTTTTAGGGTTTAATTGAGAGTTAGTTATAAAACATGCCCCACTTATAAAATTTATTTTTGAAAATGCCATTAAATTTTTAACTTTGTAGAAAATGCCATTTTCCTTAGGTTTATTGCACTTTTCACTAGGGTTTAGGATTTCCTATTAGGGTTTAGGGTTTACCATTAGGGTTTAGTATTTATTATTAGGGTTTATGATTTATTATTAGGGTTTAGGGTTGAGGGTTTATAATTGATTTTTTCATATTTTAAAGGTTTATGGCATTTTCACTAGGGTTTAGGGTTTCCTATTAGGGTTTAGAATTTGCTATTAGGGTTTAGAATTTTCTGTTAGGGTTTAGGGTACACCATTAGGGTTTAGGGTTCATTTTTAGGCTTCAAAATGATTTTTCTCCTAAATAAAATGGCATTTTTTAAAATACTAAAATTTTTGTGGCAAAATTACAATTTTTTTGAAAAATTTGGCATTCTTCATAAACCCCCCCTTAATTGACTTTTTTCCTAGTTAAAATGACATTTTAAAAAATTTAAAAGTTTTGGGGCAAAAATATTTTTTTTTTTAAAATGTGACAACCTTTATAAAAACGCCTATTTATAATATGTGGTTCTTTATTTAAATATTCTTAAATAATAAATATTTATTTTATCGTTATAAAAAAAAATTAGTTAAAATAAGTCTTAAAAAAAGAAGAGAACAAAAGAGGTAGAAAAAATAATAGAAAAAAACAGAAAAGTAAGATAAATATTTGATAGGTGAAGAATCTAAAAACCATGAGACTTTATCATATGACCAAACTAACTTGTGATGTAATATGACCTTAAAATTTTAATTATATTTTGTGGCTTAAACCAAATGTTTTATTTGTTTTAAGACTGGATCGGACATAACTTGTCTCGATCAGTAAACTTACCACTCCACCGTTCACGGCTGAAAATCCAAGGAGGTCTAAAAGTCTTTTGATTACCTGCTACTCTCCCTACCCTATATTATGTTTCCATGTATAGTGTAGTTTAGCCTAATTGTGTAGCACGTATATGCGTTTTGTTTTCAAATCTTTTGGACCATTTACGTGTTTGGCTTCAATTAATCCTACAAAAACATTGAACAATGAACAACCTAATGAGAGATGTAAGTCATACTCTACTTGTATGCTCCATGTTAGGTACTAGTGTTGCCATGTTATTCACAATGGAGAAACATTTGATGATTATTGGTAAAACGGCCTAACACATGTGCGGACTTACATATATGAAAGACCCTAGTCTGTTTCTCTTTCACAATCTAACGTGATATAATACGCCGTGACTCGATCAATCATATTTTCTCTATTTTNTTTTTTTTTTTTTTTTTTTTTTTTTTTTTTTTTTTTTTTTTTTTTTTTTTTTGTTTCTTACCAAGTTGTGTGGTTGAACCACTGACTTCAACGTCTCTGACACTTAATAGTGTTTCCAAAATTTCGCAGTTTGTATCTTATCCGGGACTTTCCCTTCAGTCGTAGACAAGCCCACTTATCGAACTTTATCTCAAAACTATGAATATGTATATCATTTTCAATAACTAATCCTACAAAAACTATTTTCAAAAAAAAAACTAATCATATAAAACTGAAAAATACTAGTACGTAGCTCTTAGTCTAGTGGTAAGATAAATTTTGCTCCACTTGATGCGGATGTTGTTTGGAAGGGGTGACAGTTTTTATTTAATAAGAACTTCAAGAAAATACCCACTTTGACAAAATAGACTATGAGAATTGGTTGCTCAGAACTTCATTCTCTGTTGACATTATTAGAGTATACTGCAAATTTTTGCAAAATAGTTTTTAACCTAGAGCAATAGGACCACGACCGGCATATCGGTTTGTGTTAGTGCCATTATTATGTCACTCTCTGAATTCAAGTTCAACTTAATATATAACATTATTGAATTGTTGACAAAAAAGAAAGAGCTTAAAATACACTTACAACTAAATGGATTTTTTTTTTTTTTTTGAAAGATTGAATTGTTACGTTTTGCCACTTTAAATGATGATTTGATACATGAACAACAGTTTGTTGGATGCTGACCATTAATGGCCAAAACTAAATTTGGTGTTAACCATATGAAATTAATACTAGCTAGCTAGGACATCGTATTGAGTAGCCCAATATTTATTTATTTTTGCTAAGTAAGTAGCCCACTATTTAATGTGTGTATATATATATTTTCTTTTTATCAACAAAAATAATATGCATTAAGCTGGACTTGAACCCGACGACATTAGCATAAACCACTAAGCTACAAGTCTTGAACATTTAATGTGTATTTTAAAATATTTTTTGTACTTTTTCGCTGAAAAAATGCATTTAAAAACAATGTTGTATTAATAACGAAAGAGACTGAGTCCCAATTACCGGTTGGACACATTACTTTCACTAAATCAATGTCCCGAGTATAATTCATCATTCAACCAGTTAATATGACAAGCCGTGAACAACTAATCCTCTGACTAAACTGTGTTCCCACATGCATGTTCTACATTGGATCGTCAAATTTTTATCCCAAGATATTACATTCGCGTGATCTATGGGATTTCGACTTTTTGTTTACGATTGTTCAGGTTTGTATGTCGACATAAAAAACTAGATGTTTAGACTCATGCATAGTCTAACAAAATCATCAAAACAGCTTTATTTCAACGTTTATACGGTATGACTGAAGTTTTCTAACATAATTTCAATTCCAATATAGCTAAATCATCTGATAGATAATCTAAAACTAAAAATGAATTTATGGTTTATAAGAGATAGCAACTTCTTTCACAATTCCTCATATTTAATATATATAATTTTTGTACATCAATATTATAATGTTTGATTATCGTCGAACTCATATACCTTTGCCACTACAAAAGTGTCGTATATTAAACGGGTAAAAATAGATATATAGAAAAATAATCTTTTTGTGAAGAGAACATAACTACTAGTAAGACGTAAGTCCATTATGAACAAATACTATCATATCTCAAATCGAGTAAAAAAAAAGAAAGAAAGTAATCTTTTTATATAACAAGAATAACTCTCGAGGTATAAAAGTAAGAATAATTTTCAATATATATATGTATGAATATATATATATATATATATATGTATGAATATATATATATATATATATATATATATATATATATATTTGTCGAGAAATGATAGTTACAGATATAACTAATAACTAACTATCATGTGGACAAAAGTCACAAAACATAGCAGTGCATACTAAAGCATACGCTATAGAATTAAAATACGATTAGAAAAGTAAATAATCGAAAAGACAGAAAACTAATTTTTTTTGCCCTCACAGTCGTCTTCCAAATTTATTGATAAGTGCCAACACCATCATATGCCAGTAGGATACATCCTGGCAAGCGGGAGAGGAAAGAGCAAAACTCGGTTGGGTCTATTTGAATGCATACATATAGAGTTGGATAGAAGTGAGAGTTCCTCCATGAGTTTCATGAACTTGCCTCTCATTGCATAAGGCCTATAGAGCCCTACACAAAGCCTTATATCGGGCGACAACAATTCAATATCGGCAAGCTTTGTGGTGAATCCGACTCGCTTAAGCTCATAACAACAATCAACAAAGATGATTACTCAATTGACCTCTACAATTTTAAAATGACATTAAGGCATATAGGCTAGGGCTGGGCACAGATACCCGTTACCCGTCTCGTACCCGTTACCTGACCCGTACCCGTCTCTCAAAATAGGGTACCCGTGACTTTCGAGTCGGGTAATGGGTATTATAATTTTATTACCCGCGGGTAAGAGTCGGGTATCGAGTTTTAAAATTTTTTTTACTACTCGTCTCGTACCCGTCTTGTATTTGACCCGTAAATACTCGCATTGGTATTTGATAAATCTAATTATAAAATATAATGTATATATTGTAATTTAAACATGGCTTTACCTCTTTTGCTGTAATTTCTTTTGTGAAGTGCTCTGTTTTAGGTTGTCAAAACAGAAGCATAATACTTTATGTTTTTGGTTATGATTCACTTTTCTATATATCGTTTAGAAGAAATGAAAAAGTCAAGAACTTGAAAAAATGTAACTCATTTGTTTACGAATGGACCAAGATCAGGAAGATGCATAAGGTATTAGCTAGCAAAAGAAAATCGATTGATGGACTACAAAAAAATCTTTATAATTTACACATAGATTACATTATACTTACGGATAGCGAGTCGAGTCGGGTATTCAGCGGGTAAGTAATTTTTAAGCGGGTACTCGTATGATAGGGTACCCGTTTTTTTCGAGTCGGGTACAAGTACTATTTTTCAATTACTCGGTCGGGTCGGGTCGGGTCACGAGTACCGTAAAATTGCCGGGTACCCGTCTCCTGCCCACCCCTAATATAGGCAGTCTTTTGAAATTATTGACTTCGTGTATATTCCACGATCTGAAATTGTACAAACAGATAGTCTCGCTAAACAAGTTTTAAGCTTGATGTGTGTAGTTCCAACTTCATAATAATATATCAATGGAATCATTTGGTGACCAAAAAAAAGGAAGAAAAAAAAACCTTACATGAACATAACTAATAACTAGTAGCATGTGAATAAAGTATATATAACATTGCATGCTAAAACATACACTATAAAATTTAAAAATACGACAAAAAAAAAAAAGAAAAAAAAAAAAAGAAAACTACTTAATTTTTTATTACCTCACAGTCTTCCAAATTTGTTGAAAAAATAGATCGGTCTGCTAGTTTATTATTTATTTTCACTAATTACGAAAAAAATCAGTCACAAAAAATATTAGTATTGTTTATTTTTGAGACAAGCCTCATCAGTCATCACCCATGTAAGTGTTTCCAATTCAATAATTCATAACATAAAAGATACAATTTAAGTTTTTAACCACTCCCATTTCCAAAATGTATATCTTAGAATAATACATTTTTATTCTCTGTTATATATTTTACAACCAATTCCTTTTTGGGACTACTATAATTTTTTTTTTTTTTTTTTTAGAAATGGTTTAGTATTTTCATGCATGATGACTTTTCACTTAAACAATCTTGGTAAATTACTATTTTTTAAAGGAGGCATTGGCCACAAAAATGATTTTTGAGTTTTCTTTGGATCAGCGATATGTATTACTTCCTATGTTTCAAATTAAGTGTCGTTACAATTTTTCACGCATATCAATAAAACATATTAAAAATTCCTAAAAAGAGAGGTTGGCTGTTTGTCTTTTTCATTAAACTTGAGATTAAATTCGGTATATAAAACCAAAAATAATATTGAAAATCGAAAACAACTAATTTAAAATGAAAAAATTAGTCTTAAATGACATTTAATTTGAAACGGATGTAGTATATGTCTCCACACTGTTTTGAGTAGAATACATATGTTCAAAAAGAAAGGAAATATATATACGAAAATTCAAAGTTAATGCAATCCACTAAAATGGCTATGGGTTGGTAAATTATATGGAGGCCACATCAATGTCCCATGTGGTATTACTTAATTTAGGTATTGAGGCTACTAATCAAAATGGGAAATGATAAATAAGGACTTTTGTGTCTAAAAAACTAATTTTCTTTCATGCAATTCAATTTTTTTTTTTTTAATTAGTTTCCTTCATTATAAGAAAATATTATACTAGAAATTATAAAGCAAAACAAACACAAATATAATGCTTCCGCAGTGAGATTTGAACTTAAAGTCTTTACAATGAATCAATGAAGAGTGGGTTACAAAGAATCATAGGTAAAATTTGTGGGGGAAATGTATTTTAAATGTACATACGTAATAGTAAAAGATTAGTCCTGTGAATTAAGTAATATTAAGTTTTAAAAGATTGATGATAGCTACTCCTACGGTGGTCGGAACGTCACAGTTTGGAATTAATTTCTCAGTACACGAAAATGTAAAATTAAAACAAGGGACATGAATAAGACATATATTAATTTCTCATTACACAATGTTGTGAAATTAAGACGAGGCCTACGAATGGAAATTGTATAATAGTCTAATAGAAGTAAAAAAAAAAAAAAGTTGTAGTCTTAATGATTTTGAAAATGGTTTTGGTAAGCACGATAAAAACTACGGATCAATCGTTTCATTAAGTTTCTAAACTTTTTACACACAATATGAGTGACACTGATAAGATTGCATCAAATTATTTATTTAAGGATCAAAAAGTAACAAACTAAAAAGATTTTTGTCGATATATCTTCATTGTTTAGGTTTAAATTTGACATTTCTAAATATTAAACTACTTTTCATAATTACATTTGAACTTATATAAATCAGATTAGATATATATATCTAATACCCTACCCCCTAGTTTTTGTTGCTTGCACCGATTTATTTGAATTTGATTTCAAATCAACTTAAGCTTTATCTTAAATGTTGTAAATCTGTTAGGATTTTGTGACTGAATCCATGGTCACATGTAACGAACTTGATAACGATTTTTATCTACCGTCTATATGAAGCTCAAGCCCAATACTATATAAAGAAATATTAGATATCTTTTGAACTACAAAAATCCACCATTCGCAAGTGGTAAAGCTATACCTTATTTGGTAGATGACTAGACTCTTGGGGAGGGGAAGTTAGGTATATATATATGTTATATTAATTGCTTAAAATAAATCTTGCTGATTATTTGTTAACAAAATAGGTAAAAAATATATTTGATGAAATGCTTGTCATGAAGTGATTAATAAATGGATTAGTCTCCAAAAGAACAACTCTATTATTAATGATCCCTGTCATTAGATTGAGTGTGATTAACTGTTCCAACATTATTAGTTAGCATTATTCATCCCAATTTAATTGATTAACCATGGTCCAATGCGTTTTTTGCGTTTGATTTCTTACATTCTTTAGCTTTAAAACCAACAAAAACCAAAATAATAGTTAGCCTTGGGGTACTGTTTTTTTAGGCAAAATTTTTTTTTGGTCCAACGTCTCTCGTATTTTTATTAATACAATATTTAATATCTGTGGGATCGACCCTTATGTGTAGTCATCGGTGTGACATGCACTTGTGAATTATTAATTTGAGGTTTTATAAAGGGAAAAATTGTTCTTATACCTTAATTTCGTAATAGAATTTGAGAATTTGAAAAATACCTACTTTTTCTGTAAATGAAAATTCAGTCCTTGAATAATTAAGGAAATAACTAATTACTTAGAAACGACAAAGATCAATTGTCTTTCTTATTTAATTTACAATATTGGTTAGTTATTAAAATTTTCTCAAGGTATCGCCAGTACCGCTGAAATGATGATGATCATCAACAATATATTTCACATCTTTACTTATTACATGATCCTCTAATGCATCATCATTAGCACCATGGAGAATTTCTACAATAACATGTAAAAAACAAAAACTTAATTACTAGCAAGAAATATGTTAAATTAATTTAATTAGTTTAATACATGAAATACGACAACGAAGTAACAAACCAATACAAAATGATCATAAAGGTTATAGTTCATTAATAAATTGATAGAGAAAATAATCAACAACAAATTTCAAAAATAAGTCAACTATGCGAAAAGTCTTTAGCTAAAATATAAGTTGATTGATATAAAATAAATCAACGAAAAACTAGTTAAGTCGAGAATATAAATAAATAAGCCAAGTGGGTAAAAATATTAACCTAGCAAAATAAAAATCGATATTATTAAATTAGAAGAAAAAAATAAATCGTCAAATAAGAATAGTTAGTTGATGTTTAAATAGGTTGTCTGGGTAAAAATATCAACATAGCAAAATATAAGTCGACATTATTATATAATTTGATAAAAAAATAATTAGATCGGCGAATAATAAAAAAGTTAATAGTTTACGGGGTAAAAATATAAATCAACAAAAAATAATAATTAAATCGACGAATATAAAAGATAAGTTAATAGTTTGAATAAGTCGATTAAGAAAAAAAATATCAAAATGGAAAACTATATGTCGACAATATTAAATAAGTTGACAAACAAAAGAAACCATGAAAGCAACAAACATAGAAAAAATAAATCAATGGTCAAAATAAGTTGAACCAACAAAAATATGAACCTTACAGATATAGCACTATGAATAACTCGATTAAAAAAATATGAAGTTGACGAACATAAAAAATAAGTTAATAGTGTCAATAATTTGATTAAGTAAAATATCAACCTAGAAATTAAAAATATTAATTATAATTTTACATTATAATCTTTTTTCAAACTTTAGTTAAATAATTTTTAGTCGTAGTATAGATCAGTCTTACTTCTGAACGATGGTGAGGTGAGGGGATGATTGTAAACTCTTCTAAAACTTTTTACTTATTTGTTTGATTATGTAGAACTTATGAAAATTAAGTATTAAGTAAAATGTATATAGGGTATTTTATCGAACACCGTTCAGACAATAATCCACATAAGTTCCAATCCTAGAATGATCATGTATAATATGACATTAACAACCAAAATTAGGTTCTTACAGCAAACATAATGGTAATACTCACAATCTCCTATTTACTCAGTTGTGCATAGATGAACCATTCTTCAGTGAAACGCCTATAATTTCTTCATCGGAACTTCAAATGACATGATTCTAACTTTCAAAGATAGCTAACTCACTCTCCTCTATCTCTTCACAAAATTTTGGATCATTTGGAAAACCATAAGACCTTAATTTATGTTTAGTACTGAGACCCATCCGATGAAGCCTTCTAGCCAAAAATTGCTTTTTGTGTCAAATATGTCTCAACCTCTTCAAAACTCCGAAAAAACTTCTCAAATGTCATTTAAATCTTCCTTCTTCTTGAGTGGTTTCTCCATTTAGTTACCCAGAAATGCAAATATGCAATGCAAAATGCAATAATACTATATGCACAATGTGATTCAAAATGAACCGAACCATGAGATACATGATATATATGGATCTTTCTTCTTAGTTTGCTAATAACATTTCTCAATATGTTAAATAGTCCAAAAATTAATCTTTAGACATTTATAAAAAAAATCTGATCACTAGTCTTTTCTCGTTTACCAAATTCATTGGGTTTAATTATAGAATAAGATATTACTAAACTCTCTTTATAAACATATATTATATGCAAGATTTTTCAAAGTTTGAGAAGAAAACGTAACTAAATGATGAGAAAAGCCGAAGAACTAACTAGAAACCGACGGCGCCTTCAACAAACAAAACAAGAAAACCACAAAGAGTTTTTAGCTAATCAATAAATTGGTGTCGGTCTTCACCAACTTTAACTCCTTTGTTTTTTTATATTTCACACGTCTTAAACCACTCTTTGAATTATAACTATTCAGTTCCCTAATTAATCAAACATTTGATATCCACTTTTTTGGTCACTATTATCTCCAAATTACTTTCTAGGCTAATTAAGAAGATCGACTAAATTAATCTACATACCGACGGTTATATAGTCACACATATATATATATATATATATATATATATATATATATATATATATAT